>JANVFO010000086.1:0-154337 GCA_027919855.1 Lentinula guzmanii
GTCGATATTTAAACTGAGGACCAACTATTCTACTCTTGTAGCTTTATACTGTAGTCGCTACCTAAGGGTCGCTAAGCGATAGTATCCTAGAATAGTATGGTCGAACATGAGGAAGATAAAAGGGGAAAGTATAAAGGAAATGATATAAAAGGATATATAAAAAGTCGGCTAAGTGTGAGGGATATAAAACCAAGTGTAACAGGATCGCGGAGGTAAGCTCCGCGACGGAAGAAAATAGTAAAGTCAAATACCGGGGGATGATCGTCAGGCCCGCGGAAGTTGAACTTGGCATGGTCGTAACAGGGGTGGCCCAGTCCGCCGCGTTTCCCGAGAAGAATCCCAGGGTTGCCTTTATCAGCTTATCTTCCTTGTTGTTCAATTCCATCTGTTCCATCGCCCAGCTCTGGATCTGAGCGATGAAATGACGTGCTTCCGCACTGTTGGTGCCCTTAAAGAGCTCCGGCTTGTTCATGCTCGATTTGGCCGTGGCCTTCTGTAGGTTGGCAGTGAGCTGAGCTACCTGTTCAATAAGCTGAGTCATGAGTCGATTTGCATCAACTGGGGTAGGAGTGGACATGGCTGGTGGAAGGGTGACTGGACTAGGGGTAGTGGCAGTGATAGGTATGAGTGGCGTTGTAACGGCCCAGAATAACCCCTAAGTAGTATCTTCTCTCCCAGATTAGATAGGGCAAATAATCCCACGATGAACTGTATAGTTCATCGTGTATATATATGTATATACACCCTAGATAGAGGTTAGACTATCTTTTACGCATAAACAGTACATATCGAGTTAATATACAGACTCGTCGTGTTCACTTTGCGTGAATTAAGTCAATAAAGCTATAAGCTATCTGCAGCATTAAGCTCCATTCCATAACCATCCTAACGGACGGTTACAGGCGTCCCATCACTGAGGGATTCTTCTATGCTAATAGAATTAGCAGTGGTGTGTGGGCAGGGTTGAGAACTGCAATCAGCCCAGTTCTGGTTCAGGGGACGGTGGATGTGAGTTCGGTCTTTAGTGTCAAAGGCGTGCGGGTAGGCGGAGCAGTCAATGGTAGACGTGGTGGAAACAGATCCTGCAAGGATAACCCAATCGGTAGGTTATCAGTGCAGTAAAAGATCTTGACCTAATGTCACAAAGAGGTGACGACAGCGGCAAGACTGAGCGGGAGCTTAGACGGAAGCGGACGGATACTGATCCCAACGACAAAGTTATATTCATAATAAATACTGAAGAGTAAGTAAAGACATACCTGATCCCAATGACAAAGAGGTCAAGATAAGGGATCAGGTTGTGGGGGCTGGCTTATATATACAAAGGTAAGGTACGGGAATCATGATGTCATACTGTATAGTTCAGGAACAAGGAATGGAACGGAATGGACTGGAAGGTTCCGGATTGGATATGATAGGTAACAGTGATGGAATGATGTATTGTAAAGGAAAGGAAAATAATAGGGGCGGCTCACTTCATGACAATGGCTGAAAAGAGCCAGGAAAATGAGATGAGGAAGCGACTGAGTGATTGAATGCCGCACCAAACCGCCGTGGCGACACTTGAGAATTTGGCAATGGATTTGGATGAGGACGAGGATGAGAATGTGAGAGAGGTGATGGAGAGGAGTGAATGGGCGAGGGTGACAAGTGGAAAGTGGGAGATGCTGTTGGCCATTTGTTCTCACTATCGTCATCAGCGCCATGCTTCCGCTTGCGTGAGGTTTTAAACAATGCAACATATTGGGGACTCTCTTTGAGTGATGGTGTAGCGTCGAAGTGAGCATTGATGCGGACTTGAAGAACTGCAACAGTTCCATCTGCGTTTAGTCCCAGAGCGCAGAGAATATCCTGCAGCTCATGCTTCGACTTGCTTTTGATATTACCAGTGAATGCAGTTCTATCTCGCTCCTGAGCTGCTCGTCGGAGAATGTCCTCCCGTTCAGAATCCTTCTTGCGTTTCCTCTTTTCCTCCTCAGCCTTCTGTTTCGCTGCTTTCTTTGCCGCTTCCCTCTTTGCTTGTAATTTACCCTCCCTCGATGTCACGATCCGAGCATCGGTAGCAAAACGCTTCGAGGTTTCATCTTTCTTGTCACGTTTATTCAGCCGGTGTTTGTAGACTGCTGCTTCCTGGCCAGCAAGAACTGCATGGACCGCTGCTGCATCACGTTCAGCCTGTAAGCCAAGTGCCTTCCCCTCTGCAACTAGAACCCTGCGTCTCCATTCATTTAACTCCCTCTGCAATGTGATAGCTTCAAGATTCGATGAGGATGAACTGGTGGATGGAGTGGAGAGTGGAGTTTCGGGTGCAAGAGTGGAGAGGCGTGAACTGCATGTTCTACGTTGAGAGCCCATCGAAAATGCTGGGCTGTCCTCAACCTGTGATGGCAGGGTGCTGCGATGTTGAGTTGGAAGCGAAAGATCAACACATGGACTCCCCATGCGGTCATCAGGACCAAAATCAGAATCGGAATCAGAACTGTCACTCTCCAAATCTGATGTCATTCGGTCCCCATCTTTCCCTGAACTGTCGCTTTCCTCCGATGTCATTTGATCCCCATCTTTCCCTCCAACTTCAAGCCTCTCTTCAAGAACAACAGGGTTGAATTCCGCATCGTCTGAGGATGCATCAAGAGTGCGAGGTAGGTGTTTAGGGAAGGACTTGGGAAGCTGGATCTGGGTGGAAGAAGTGATACTAGGTGCGTAATCTGCCTCTGTGAATATCTCTGGATTTAATGGACAGATACCAGATTTTCGCCATGCTGCTAAGATTGTACTCTCTTTGAAGGCCGTTGTGCGCACTGCCACATACTCCTTCACCACGTTGCGCAACTCCATTGGCTCTCCTGTCATTGCCAAGATTTCATCGCATCTGTTGAACCAAGCAATTTGGAGGGGTCCGAAACAGCCAACGTCGAGCGGTTGGAGTCGATGAGTCGTATGGGGAGGTAGACAATATAGGATTACATTGTTTTCGCGACCGTGCTCGATCCAATTGAGCCGTGTATGTGATTGGTGTCCATCATATTGTCAGCGACTCTGTAATCCGGTACTAGGCCAGGCGTCACACAGAGAGAGTAGATCAAAAGGCAATGAATAATGCAGGAGGAATGTGTCCTCAGATACTTGTCTAACTACAGAGGAGAATAGACGAGATCAGAGATAGAGACTATTCTACAAAATACTCTGTCTTATATACATATCTGGAGATGAACCCATGGGAACTATCTCGCACCGTAACTGTGAGGCTATACAATAGGAGTCGCTCGTATCCATAAGTAAAGCTGTCTGTATACAACGATGAAGCATTGAGGTAATATAAAAGAATATATGTAGACGGCCTAGATCTGTCAATGCCTTGACAGACACGGGAGAGTCGCGTCGACAATTAATGATAGCATGGGAACAGCAAGGCTGTCGCATGTTTATAAATAAAAGAAAAGGAAAAGATAAAAGAATAATACAAACGCTTGTGTAAGCGCTTACGGCGCTTAATATACCTAAAAGGGAATGAGCGTCTAAAGTACTAAAAGAGAATAAAAGAAAGGAAAGAAGAGAGTTCGTAACACATATATCAAACTAATCCGTTTTCCAGTCTTGTTTCGCGCTTGAGCCTGAGGGATGAACGACTTCTTGAACCACTCAAATCCGACCTCATCATCTGTCCATCCATTGTCTGATGTTGCGATCCTTCATGGATTTCAATCAGGTGTAAGTAGCTCATCATTAGGACATTGTACGCACAAGATTTCATCATCAACCTCAAACCAACTGTCAAACTTTGTTGCCCCTGCGAAAACGAATGCCAGTTTGATAGGTGCACTCCCATCTGCGCAGACGCAGTCGATGATGGTGACCAGTTCTAGACTATCCCCTTTCTGTTTGTACTGCATCTTGTCATGTCGCGCGTAGAACGACTTCTGCTGTGAGTTTTTCCTTCCTCCTCCCAGTTGAACACCCTTCTCATCCATATTATAGACATTCTCCCAAGGAATTTCGTCTGCCTTGAGGACACTGGCCAGTAATTCAAAATGCCGTTGAACTGTTGTATAGTTGAGCGCCTGTGCGCGTTTGGTATCCAAACCATGACCACGAGCAGCTTTCACCTTATCTGAGTTCTCCTGCAGAAAGTGCCGTATCCAGCTTTTTGAAACTGTATTCACACTGACCTTTTTCCCTTTTGATTGCAAAATCGCGTGGACCTTTGGACGACTTGTTCTCTTGTTGACTGGGTTTCCAGTCACTCCGAGATACTGGATCCAATCGATGAGGGTTTCTTTCTCAGCACCAGTGAGTAAAGCCTGTCCATCATGCGCGTTCTTTTTTGGACGTGCAGTTCCATGAATCCTACGCCTGAGCGTGTCGTATCCAATGCAGTGCATGGTAGCGGCCTTCCGGATACTCTTAAATTTTCCATTGCACCATTCTTTCCGGGCAAGCTTGATACGTTGTTCTTCTGCTTCACTGACAGTCCGCGTTCCTCGTTTAGTAGTCTGAGATTGGGGAGGTTTTATCATCTGAACTTGGTAACACCGGAACAAACACACATTTGAATTTGCTGCCGGCTTGCTTGCAGTGCCGAAATCACGGCACAAAGGTTCGTCACACTAAAACTCTTTCTTTCAATATTTCGATTCTCGAGGGAGCACTTCTTCACATTTCTCTTACAGAACCTGGATTCTACTGCTGCTCAGCACATTCTTGCGCTGGAGCAGCTCAATTCAAGATTCTATATTCATTCATCCATCGTTCCTGGAGATTTGATGGATTTTTGGTCTGGACTTTCGATTTTTTTGCAGACTTTTATATCAAACACTGGTTCAATAAAGTATCTAATATATATCAATACTATCTAAGTGATCTACAGAATAATTTGGGAGAGCACCCGATGGCGAAGTCAACGTGAATCAAGCAATTCGTCGAAACTCAGCATATCCCGGATCCAGCACAAGTTGACCAACTATAGTAACACGTACTCTGCATTCTGGAGAACCTCTGAAACTTCAAACTAACTATACAGTCTCCCCACCAAACCCGTTCCTTAGGCCATATTCAGAAAAGACATTTCCTGGCGCGATGGAGCGAATAGTGAGGTTCTGATGTCTGCTGAGGAGTGGGATGACTGGTCGATGGCCTGACGTATGAGTAAGATATAGTAGAAAGCTCAGAGGTTCGTGAGGAATGATCAGACTCTCTGCGAAGAGGTTGAGATATGTCTGAAAAGCGCACAGAAGGAAGTGAAGGCGCTTACATGAGACCGGGTTAGTTGTATCACCTTCGCCAAAACTGTCCCTTCCACTATCAACGACTCTTCAAGAACCCAGTAGTTCACCCACCATCTCATCCACCAGTCTCACCGCATCCTTCATCTGCATCCTGCAAGCCCCAGGCTCATTATGCAGCCCAAGCCCAACCAACCTCACAGTTGTCCTATCCCATAACGGCATCTGCTCCAACTGACGTCTTGGTAGATCCAGGTATAAGGTAAATTTATCCCAGATACGGTTGAACTTGATTCACACAACGATATACCTGCCTTCACCCGCGAGGAAGGCAGGTATATTGTTTCGGGAATCGAGTTCAACCATATCTGGGATAAAATTGGTACAATTCTTCTGCCTGGCAGGCCAGAAGTAGAAAGGCTGCATGGTCTCAGTAGTCATTGAAGAGGAGAAGGGAGAAGAGCCGGCATCGATAAAATTGGAACCGTAGCCGATTTCCGGACCTTCGTTTGGAACACCGGTACAAACTTAAAAACTTAATACAGCGAAAATGATCCATAAAACAATAGTAAAATATTGAAAGGTGTAGGTCATTAAGCCCTTGAGCCACTAACTTCAACGTTGCTTCAGCGTTCGGCGCCAAGAATGATACCGCAAACGATCAGGTTAAAATTCTAAAAATCGTATTGAAGAAATAAGTGTGGATGATGAGCACGTGAATGCAAACGTTAACGAGTTCTGTTCCCATCCACCACCAACTTCGCCCCAATAATCGTTGACTCTCTACCCAAGAACTCGTTATCGAAATGGCTGACAAAAAGAAAACAAAATCTCCTAAAGATTTTGCCAGTCAGTGTTGATAGTTCTTTCCGTGTGTAATGAGTGGCTTATCAATATCTGCAGTCGATTTTATGATGGGAGGTACGCTGGAAAGTTCTTCACGCCCGTAGAAGTTGATAGATAGCGCGCGCTGTCCAGGTGTGAGTGCGGTGAGTACATGCTATTCTCTCTTTACCGTATCATCGCTGGATACAAACAATCTTGCTCTCAGGCAGTCTCGAAGACCGCCGCCGCTCCCATAGAACGTGTCAAGCTTCTAGTACAAAACCAAGGCGAAATGGTGCAGAACCGTTCAGCTCCTTGTCCTTGACTTTCGCTAACGTGTACCTCTAGCTCAAACAAGGCCGTCTCGCAACACCGTATGGTGGTGTTCTCGATGCCTTCAGGCGTACCATAGCTGACGAGGGTGCCCTTTCATTATGGAGAGGTGAGCTCACGATTGCGTCTGAATCGCTCCTCATTCTTACGTCCTTTTGGCTAGGTAACACTGCCAATGTCATTCGGTAAGACCGCACATGATCGATGATGTGTACATCTTACGCTCCACAAAGTTACTTCCCCACACAGGTACTTTGAGCATCCTCGAGATCGAAGCTTACACTAAATGATTCTGATCGCAAATCCTCCTCTAGGCCCTGAACTTTGCATTCAGTACGTATCGAATTTTTTTGGTTCACCTATCCATTCATGCGCGTTTCCAGAGGATTATTTTAAGTCGCTCTTCGGTTTCAAGAAAGAAGCTGGATACTGGACGTGGTTTGCAGGCAACGTAGCCTCCGGTGGAGCTGCCGGAGCTTCGTCCTTGTTATTCGTGTACTCGCTTGATTATGCCAGGTGCGAGTGCTACAGATATTCTATTTGAAACAATGCTCACGCTCCTTATTCTCAGGACGCGACTTGCTAATGACGCTAAATCCACAGCCAAAGGGTTAGTCCGCATTCTACTCTCTTTTTCAAGTACCCGCTCACTTATCTGTACCTGATTTTTCCTCACCAGTGGCGGAGAGCGTCAATTCAACGGTCTCGTAGATGTCTACAAGAAAACTCTTGCTTCCGACGGTATCGCCGGGCTCTACCGTGGCTTCGTTCCCTCAGTCATTGGCATCATCGTTTACCGCGGTCTCTACTTTGGTGTCTACGATTCACTCAGTACGCTCCACTTTGTTTGCTCATATTGACTCATCTTCTCTGATTCGCTCTCTCGATAGAGCCTGTCGTCTTGGTTGGCGCACTTCAGGGATCCTTCCTAGCTTCCTTCCTTCTTGGCTGGACTGTGACCATCGGCTCTGGTTTGGCTTCATATCCTTTGT
The DNA here is from genome assembly GCA_027919855.1 of Lentinula guzmanii. Lineage (NCBI taxonomy): Eukaryota > Fungi > Basidiomycota > Agaricomycetes > Agaricales > Omphalotaceae > Lentinula > Lentinula guzmanii. The sequence continues at coordinate 7,373 of JANVFO010000086.1, forward strand.
GAGCTTCTCTAGTCTATCGTTGCACTATCCTGAAACCGACCACTTAATGTTATCTTCCAGGGATACCATTCGGCATGTTTCCAGATTTGTTTCTTCTTTCCTTTCGCTAACGCGCTCTCCTCAGTCGTCGTATGATGATGACTTCGGGTTCTGGTGTCAACTACAAATCTATGTTCGATGCTGGTTCTCAGGTACGATGGTTCTTCCATTCAACGGCCGCGTATTCTCACATCCAGGTAGATTATCGCCAAGGAGGGTACCGCGTCGTTGTTCAAGGGCGCAGGTACGTGATTTCTGCACGCTGGTATGATGACCTACTTAACGTCTTCCTCAGGTGCCAATATATTGAGAGGTACATGCAATTCTTTCGTCATGGTCTTCGATGTCCTGAATGTTCATAATCTAGGTGTCGCTGGTGCTGGTGTTCTGAGCTTGTACGATCTTTTCCAGGAAGCCGTCTTTGGAAAAGTTTACTCTGGCGGTACGTTGTCGTCACAATCTTTCCACGCAAAAACATGACATCTTGATGTTCCCCTTACAGGATCTGGATGATCAAAACTCGAGACGTCACTTTTTATGTACTGCTTGTTGTATTGTCCACGAAATTTTCATTATTGTTGAGTTGTTGCCAGGACTTTCAAATTCACAATTGCAAGTCAATGAGTAATACATATATTGCTGGCTTTTACTACTCTGCTCGACATTGAAATTCCACTTCGCCCTTTTTCTCTTGTTGTCAACATCAGACACAATCAATCTCTCCGCGTACTCTGTCTTTCCATTTCGGATTATACGACCCCCTACTGCACCTCAGGTTCCAACATTGAGTCTGATTCAAACAGACGGGATCCAAATCCAAAGAGCCAAACTCAAGAAGCCTCGAGAGTTCCACCGAACGTAAAAGTGATGGAATGGAAACGCGAGGACGCGTTCTTGGTAAAACGTACGAGTGGAGCCCCAAGAATGAACGCACGAGCGACATGAAGGCTATTGCTCAACAGGATAGGTCCATCTATTACTAAAGTCAGTCTTGAAACTCCTCTCGCCCACATTCACCCTCATTGACATTCTTTGCTACTTATGCTGCGATACCAGACATAGCAGCTCCCGGTGAATTTGCTTGTCTTTCGAGTGTTCACCCTCGGAAAACACTGGATGCTCAAGAACATTGAGATCTGCACTGAATTACACCTCAACAAAAAGCAATCGCAAAAATTCCATGAGATTCGTGTACAACAAATGAGGATGTGCTGGATAGAAATACTTAATGATAACAGCGGGAGTGATTTGCAATCTTTTCCAGCTCCCTGATTTCCCTTCACCTCAGTCATCTTTTTTACCGCTTCCACTACCGCTAGATGGAGTTCTTCTAGGGGGAGGACCCGCTGGGAATCCACTTCCATTCCCATTTACTGGATTGGGAGTAGGTGGGAAATTGGAGAACGAAGGTGTCCCAGGTATGGACGGTGGGTAAACACCACCTAAAGACACGTTCGAACCAGGAACTAACCCTGCGCTCATTGAAGGAGCCCTAGAGTGATATACAGACGATGGCCGAGGACTCGTTGGGAAAGACGCGCCGATGATAGGAGTCCCAGGGTTGGACGACAGGATTGTAGAAGAATTGAAAGAGGGAGACGGTAGGTACGGTGAAGGCGCAGGAGAGAATGATTGTGAGAGCGGAGTGTTAGCGTAACTTCCATAAGCGCTACCGGGAGCGGGAGAACCAGGATTCGATTCCATGGTCCAACCTGAGCCCTGACGTATCATCTTACCTCTAGCGCGAAGCTCGCCCCCTCCCCATTTGGAACGCAAACCGCCTTTGGCACCACTGGAACTTGCAGAAACAATCACTTCGTCCTCCGATCCCGTTACGGCCTGAACAGCGCGAGTGGTGATACGTATGGCATAACTCATACACACAAACACTCCACCAATAACACCAACACAACTGCAGATAAATGGTCAGTCCTAAATACTGGCTTCAACGGACATTATTACTCTCACCGAATCATCAGCTGGGTGAATGTCGTTGTCCTTTGGTGTATCGTCAAACTCATTGGATCCAGATCAAACTTGAAAAATATGCCAGGCGTCCCTTGATTATGTTCCATAACTCGAGTATAATGAGTCACACTGTACTGGTGAGTGTGCAGGGGAGCGGAACGAGGAGTGATATATGTGGTAGGAACGACGTGGAGAAAATATTGGTATGCGACAAACGCTACGAAACGTATTAATTTCGAACCAGTGGCCCAAAGCAAGGCCAATAACTCACGATCTTTGGCCAGTTCAAATGAGTAATCCAGAGGCTGCACGATATCGGGGAAGTAAGGGCCAAAGGAAAATTCTGTTATGACATGTGAAAGATTCATCACTAGCAGTAAATTCAAGTTGAATAAGACACATTTGAAAAATAAGACTGTAGCTCACGGTTGTGGTTCACATGTTCGCGACTGGCATAGCCGTGACCTAGAGTCGTTATATGTAGATTCGCTGTGACTTTTTTCACTTCGATAGTTCCATATACCCTACAGGCACTTGGATGCGGAGAATGATCGAACGTAGGTGCTATTTCTGGCTTTGAGTTTCTGCGCAGAAGGGTATCGAAGAACCCGCGAGATTTTCGGGATTGAGCAACGGCTTGTGTTGCTGAGAGCATGGCTGAGTGTTCTCTGATGAAAAACTTTTTAAGCCCAAAAGTCAGCGTGATGATGAGTAGCATACTTGAGCTTCGTTGCTTGACCGATATCGAAGCGGGTCTGATTTGTGGTTCAGCTGAAGGATCGTGGTAATAGTGAATGTAGATCGTACCCCGTCCCGCTTCAAACCACTTCCACTTAAAAACAGGCGATCTCCTATAGCGTCTCTGAGGTCAACGCTAATGTCTAGAGATAGGATAAGCATAGACATCCGGAGTAAAGTTGATGCCCTTACATCTACAAGGCATTTTCACCACGAGATCAACGTTAATGTTCATGAAACTGGAGGTGTCCTTGTCAACGCTGAATTCGTAGTCCGGCCATCCCCAAATAAATTCGCCAATGTCATTAAGCATTAGCAGAAACGCCAAAAGACAGACAAAGACAGTCATGAATCCTCGGGACTCCGAACGCGCCTTGTATGTCGAAGGTAGCTTGGGGAATGCATCGAACTGAGCCAGAGGAGCGGGTACAACAGAGTCTAGCTTGTCCAAAATCGAGGAATCCTCTTCAGAGCTTGTCGCCATGCCGTTGTTAGAGAGTGCACCTGCTGGTAGATTCGAGTTCAAGGAAGTACCTCAAGTACTTCAAGAAGGAAAGTGATAATAAATTGCCAGCTTGGCGCCGACGTGTCAAAGTGGGCACGTGCATTTTTTGCGTCTCCTTGCTGATAAGATAAGATCAGAACACAGGGGTAGATGAGAAAACGAACAAATAACGGCAGATTGCACAAGAACTACGAAATAACTAGGTAGTCAAAGTAAACATTGAGGAAAGTGGATAGAGTATTGCAAGCTCAATTTATGGGCTGTTTGACGACACACTCAAGAATAGAAAGAGAGAGATACCCTGAGTATAATCATCGATCCGTGAAGATTCCTTGCACATCCTTCATATCCAAAATCAGAACACCTGCTTCCTCCAATTCGGCTTCTACTTCCGCCTCTATTCTAAATGCAGGCGTAATTCCTCCTCCATGCAGTACCTCCACCCTATCATAGGTCCCGTGTGCGCCCCGTATCAATATCACTTCGTTACCTCGGTCGAGTGCCACGCTGCATGCTAAGGAGAGAGCAGTTAGACATGAAGACAGCCAAGCAGAAACATCTACTTACTGGCCCTCACTGAAAAATCAGACCCTAATCCAACGACTACGATTTCTGCCTCTGGCGAGATAAGCTCTGCCAATCTGGTCCCCGCAAAAGCATTGTTCTTCAACTTGTCAACGACATGTTCATGAACGAGCGGAGGGAAAAACAACTGCCATCCTGGGGCTTTCATTTCGTCCGGTTCTCCTGGTTCTCCACAATTGCGTACATGGATGATACGAGGTGGTGGTTTCGCGCTCCTTGCGATTGTAAGCACTCTGAAGATGTTTGTACGCAAGACTGCCGCAGATGGGGCACCTTTAGGTGGATCGCACAGGTTACAAACCTGAACATCGAGTAGAAGAAGCACCCGTTTGTCTACGGTCATTTTCGAACAAGCCTTAGCTGACTAGTAGAAAAATGAGGTCGTAGATGATTGCGAAGGACATGAGGTGACGGCATCCCACTGGTTATGATCTTTCCGCCGCTAACACGAGCTCGGAGTATCGCTGGGAAGTTGGGGTAAAATGAATAGCATGTATACACGTGTATGTCGAACTCTTGAAGCCGCAATTGATCACTACTATTTGTTCATGCAAAGGTAGCGACCGTCCGAGCTCACGAAATAGGTAATGAAAATGCCTGAAGAATGGATGCGAGAGCACGAACCATCAATCCACAAGGTCGAGACACAGCCCTAGCTCATAATTTGGAGCAGAAGAGGCCATGGAGGAGAATAGTGAGATCCTCGTGTTCACTCTTACCGATCTCAGTACAGAGTGCCGATTACATGTGGTTAAGACGAAAATGTCAGGAAGGCCCCGAGGGAAGGGCTTACTCGGGCTAACGGTCGAAGAATTATGCGGATAGCGGATCGATCTGTATGATGGAAAACTTACTGAGATAACGATACAGCGAAAAGACATAAATGTACACGAGTTCGTATGTATGACTCAAGCTGCTAATGCTTCAGCAAATTCGCCATTCTCCACCATCTCCTGCACGATGTCGAGACCGCCTACAAATTCCCCGTTGATGATTAGTTGCGGGAAAGTCGGCCAATCGTTTCGTTTTTTCAGCCCTGCATTGATAGTAAGCGGATGTTTTTTTTGAAAAGATACAACACTCACCCTGTCTGAGACTCTCATCGGAAAGGATATCAAAATGGGTGAATTTGACTTTTTGATCCTGTAGAAGGCCACATATACGTCGTGAAAAACCACATCTCGGTGCATCCGGCGATCCCTTCATGAACAAAACAACTTTGCTTTGGTTCATGAGTTTGGTCATACGTGATTCTAAATCTTCCGAAGGGTTTGATACAGCTGTGTTAGAGGCTGTGGCAGGAGGTAGGTCTGTTTTCGATTGTGGGTTGGTTGAAGAAACGGAGGCAAACTTAGCAACGGCAGCAGTGATAGCAGGTGCATCTGCGCCTGATATGCGTTGCAAAAGTGTATGTCCCTGTTGACTTGATGATGAAACGACTGAAGAGCATTCAGCGACCTCTGTAGAGAGCTCACTTGGAGTAGTATGATGGATGGAACTGATTCAATGTCAAAAGACTCTGAAATATCACTTTGTGCTTCGGCTTCAATCTACAGAAGTTTGAGAAGATATTGAAGGTTTGAGTTCAAGAAATACCTGTAGAAATAAGATTGAAGGATACTTCTTTGCCAGCTCGAGGGTTACAGCGTTCATCTGCTTGCAGGGTTCGGCCCAGTCTGCCCAGAAATTTAGCACCGATACACGATCGAGGTCTGCAGAAAGAAGCTGTTGGAAATGAGAGGGCGAGGAGACTTCATGGTGGTTGGGCGAAAGCATTCGGACTGTTTGTCGTTATCGGATAAGATAATGCTTTTACAACCGTCTTCGGCCGATGCGAATCCTGACCCTAACCCTTGAGTTTTTCCCTCCATATACGTTCACGGGTTGACAGCTTGGGGGTTTGAACCCGAAAGGTAGGGACTTTGTAGCAAGTTTCGCTCTTGCGAAGGAGCTCATCAGAGGGCTTAACCGCTGCCCTAACCTGCCGGTTCTACCGTAGCAACAGAACATGACTCCCTAATCGCAGGGTGGAGTATGTCACATGGCATTGAACCACATGATACCCAATCCAACTGCAGTGTTGGCTTAGCATCGGGGACCACAGCATATGCGTAGGTTTTCGTTCAGTGGGAATGAGTCTGGGGCATCCTCCCATGTGACCAATATCAGATGCCTACTGCGAGCGCACTGCTGATGAGAGGCCGACCCATGGCCAGCCAGTTGCCTGACTGGACTTCTGTGTCCGTCTGTCTGTATGTGACCCATAGCCGTAGCTGCTATCTCCTTTAGATACGCTTTATCGGCCGTCTCCGAAGATAAGGCGAACCAGCATAAACAAAGTTTGACAGCTTGGGGGTTTGAACCCGAAAGGTAGGGACTTTGTAGCAAGTTTCGCTCTTGCGAAGGAGCTCATCAGAGGGCTTAACCGCTGCCCTAACCTGCCGGTTCTACCGTAGCAACAGAACATGACTCCCTAATCGCGGGGTGGAGTATGTCACATGGCATTGAACCACATGATACCCAATCCAACTGCAGTGTTGGCTTAGCATCGGGGACCACAGCATATGCGTAGGTTTTCGTTCAGTGGGAATGAGTCTGGGGCATCCTCCCATGTGACCAATATCAGATGCCTACTGCGAGCGCACTGCTGATGAGAGGCCGACCCATGGCCAGCCAGTTGCCTGACTGGACTTCTGTGTCCGTCTGTCTGTATGTGACCCATAGCCGTAGCTGCTATCTCCTTTAGATACGCTTTATCGGCCGTCTCCGAAGATAAGGCGAACCAGCATAAACAAAGTTTCTGTTTTCCATGAGAAAGAGATTTGTTTTAACCGCTGCAGGCCGCCATTCCAGAGCCAAGAGCGGTAGAGAGAGATCATGATTGAAAAACACAGAGAAAGCATAGAGCCAGTGTGTAAATTGATGAGTCCCCGATCTTCTTCGTGGCTTGCTTCCTCTCGATCTTCCTCGTTTCCTTCGTCCACCCCTGTTTTCCATGATTGCGACTTGAAAACGGCATATTTACATCTTCTTCAAGCTACTACCTCCTGGACAAATGGAGCTACAATCGACCTGAAATTTCAAGTTGCTCATTCTGGTGGCCTCAGCCAAGGGGTCAAGCTAAGGCCGACACTCAACGGAGCCATACATGAAACGCTCTTTGTCCAAGATTCATAGGGTGCTACATATCTTTAATCCAGCTGCTTATAACCCCGTGCGCGATATGTCAACTTTCGGCAAACCAAATTTTCCTTTTCTGAATTCTGAATCAATTTCAACCGCCCACCGGAATGTTGGTCTGGCCGAGCCTTGCTCCAATAAAACCCGCTTTAAAAGTGCAGGGTCATACTTTCCTCTTCGCTCTTGACTTTCTCTGACATACTTTGAGAGCTGCATTCAGCTCATGGTACGTAAATGTCTATTCGTATCGATATATTCTGCTTAGCTAGCTTCGACAAGCCAGACGTCGACCAATATGGCTGCTGCCCGTCTCCCTTTGGAACTTCAAGATATGATCATCGAAAGCATTTTGGACCTCGACAGATCTTATCTCTCTCTTGCTAGTCTCGTTTGCAGAGACTGGCGAAATCGCAGCTACGAGAGAGGCTTCTCCTCGATTTACTTTAGCAGTCACTCAATCCCAGTCTTCGCATCGTTTTTGGAAAATCCCTTCTCTCGACCCGCGATTTTTACCCGAGTTCGCCGGCTACGTATACTTGGCGGCGGTGAAACCTTTATCTGGTCCACATCGCTCCTCGGCGACCTAGTCAAACTAGTTCATCACCTCGCACAAATCGGAAGAATCTCAGTTTTGACGCTCGATAACCTCAATTGGGCTGTCCTAGATCCCGCGCTGGCGGCTATGTTGACAGATTTCAGAGCAACAGAACGTCTCTACATGCACCGCATATACTTTGCTCACCTTGGTCAGTTTTCCGACTTTGTCGCAAGGTTTCGCTTCCTGCGTGCGTTTGACCTTCAAAGTGTTGAGTTCGCTGCCCGGAGTGGCTGGAATATTCATCTTCCGTTACTTACCCCATATGAATTCGGACACTGCGTGTCTTTGGATGCAAACAACATGACTCTTTCCAAGAGGCTAACCTGGTTTTATCCTAAATGCATCTCACTGGAGCAACAACGATTATCAACCGTTCATGGCGCTCAGATATTTTGTGATTCATCCACTGGCTCAGATCTTCTGAGAAATCTTGGTCCTCTTCTCACAAGGCTAGATATCATCTCCGGTAATTCGCGTTTCATGAAATCGCAGCCAAGCACATAGCTGACCTATCGCCATGTCCAGAGAGTATAGCCGCAGACGAAAACATTGCATCTCTTGATATATCTACGAATTTTTCTATTCGCCATTTGCACCTCGCCTCACCAGCTCGAGTGTTGAGCATGATTTCTTGGTTACCGTCTCTTCTTGCCAGAGTCAAAAGCTTGAATTTAAGAACACTCCATGTCTCCTTTGCTCAATCTCGCCAATTTCACCTGGATCGATCCTTCTTGAAGCATATAGCTGGGATCTTGGCCGAGCCTCAATATCAGGAGCTTGAGGTGATCGAGTTCATTGCTTCTTCCGCCAGGTGTGGGAGACTGGAGGATAGCGTCAAAACAGATATCATTCGCTGTATACGGTCTTGTCTACCATCCTGGGACAAGAGAGGTATCCTTGCATTCACTTTCCATTAAATCACCAGTAAGTTCTCCATCTTGTCTCTGTTAGCTCCTACTCATTAGGCGTTCTGGCGCAGTGCAGGTCGGCGAGATCGTTGATTTCAAGCGCGTAAATATCGCATGAATAACCAGTTGCACATGGTCCGTTGATCACATTAGCTGCGGGTTATAAGTACTTACGGTCATAGTGGCAACATTCATTCGCTATGAAGCTCTCGGCTCAAATCGCAGGTCCTGATGTGTGGTGTTGTTCCAAATGTTTCACTAATTTCACGCCAGTATGTAAAGTCGGAGAGTAACACAAGTAGTCGAGAATCCAGGCGATTCATTGACCCAAGAAGGTTGTTTGCGAGCAATTTGAGTAATTCTTTACGAGTGGTACAGGTTGTACGTTAATATTTGTGTGGTTGCCGTTGGGGATCTACAAAGGTACGGTCGGCCCTTTTTAGACGCCCGAGAACTGCGAGGATAAGCATCTAAAAAGGACTGACCTCGTCACACGCTGGAAAGTAACAAAATTCCTCACAGAGGAAACGTTGGCCGAGACGCCGGCTGAAATTTCACGTGACCGCGGATATGCTATATATGGTTTATCGTCAGTCACGTGACATTTCGGTCATCTTTTCCGACCATATTTCCGCTGTGAGGAAATTTGTTACTTTGCGGCGTGTCAGTCCTTACTTGTATTTCAACTACAGCTATAAAACCTACCACTTGAAACGTGACACTGCATGAGATTTCTCGCTACTGAGAGGAAAGAAAAGTATACTGTGTTTGTATAAGTATACATAATCGATGGTTCGAGCGACGGAATAGGTTGTACATAAGTGGTATAGGAATGCATGCAGGAGACAATGGTAATGGTACTGTGAGTATAGACAGTAGCTCACATACAATATCGGAGAGTTCGAGGAGTCAAGAAGGGTGAAGCCATGTACATTGTACAGCATAAAAATGAAAATGGCAGCCGAGCTGAGCCTTTTCAAATCCATGATGAAATTTTCCGGATTGGTGCACTGCCTTCCACCTTTATTACATTACTGGTGAGATTCCGGCTTGCTTTTTCCCTCTCTTCTACCTAAAGTCTTGGAGCTGGTCTCCAGGTGGTCCCTCTCAACCTTGTCAGCTATGAATACGAGTCAACTTTCATCTCAGTTTCATCGTACTAGTCGCAGAAGTTTGAAGGGCTGGACCATCCTTTTTATCGCGGCACTGTCTTCAACTTTACTGGTGATAACAGGATACGCTTCCCCCCTTCCTTGTTCTGAACATGAACATGGATCTGATATCACTGCATCCGGTACCAGTCATAGGCCGCCAGCTCACGACTTGGGAATCGCATCCCGATACCTTCAACTCGATTCGCGAGGAGGAGCAGTCGGACTCAAGAAGGTATTGTCACGAATCGCCTTGGCTATCAATCCTGACTGGGTACTGCTTGGCTTTGCGTATGTAGAACCGGTAAGGTTGATTGAATCAATTTGTACCTTCTTGTCGAACTGGGTGTACAGGAGCAGGGACAACGAATCGGCGACGGCAATAGCGTGTCATTGGCAACGTTAGAGCTCCCTGGTATGACACTAAAATCGACCCTGAGCGCTATTTATCTTCTTCCACAACTTGGCTTGCCTGCCCAGAACCCCGATGTGAGCATCTGATTTATCCCCTAGCATGGCTGATATTCATTCAATTCGTCATCAGGAAAACCTCGAAATTCAAATTTTAACAACTTTTGACAAATTTTGACACCCCCGTAAAATTGTGGCACATTAAGATGGATTATTGCATATTCTTGCAAAAGCTGCCAAACTGTGAAATATTCCACAAATAATTTGAATGCATTTTTGTCTAGTACAGTCAGAGATAAAACTATGAATTGAAAGCAAAAGATTGCAATCTGAATTAAAAAACAACAATGGGCAATCCTCTAATATAGAGTTACTGGTCCATTCCCAATTTGCAACACAGCCGCAGGAATCTGTAAAGAAGTGAACCGAGCCTACCCTAAATACTCCACAATTTGTAAATCCCCCTTTAAGACGTAATGTTGAAATTCACCATTGGTTGACCTTCAACTTCATCATGGCTCCATCATCCGCTGAGATTTTGAAAGTTCTTCTCAATACAAAACCCAACCAGCTAAAGAGCTGCCAGGGAAAGGGTATGCGAGGGTCCATTGTGGTGTAGAGACTAAGCGGTGACCGGTGAAGGCGTGTAGGTAAGCCAGGTTGATTTTCTCGATTGGAGGTGCTACACCAACCGATCCCGTGATGTGTGGGATTTTCAACCAATCCTGTAAGTTTGACAAATTGACGTTTAATTTTCGACTGTCAATTTCGACGATGAGCCCGGCTTGTTCACCGTTGCCCATTTCGTCGAACCAACACAGAGGAGGGTGCGCCATCTATCTCCTCTGTTTCTCCAATGTCTAACTTCTTCTCTCCCTTCCTTCCTCCTTCCGAAATCATGGAGACTCTCGCGGGATTGTAAGAAAAGTAATTGGTTTGTGGGTATTGGGATCAGTGAGTGTCATGTGTTAGTCTCCCGAAGCAAACTTCTGAACATTTGCTTGCATCAGAACATCATATGCTAGTGAATCGACAATCTACACATGTTGGCAACTATGTACTAGATCCCAAATCTCCTCCTCTTGCCCGCCAGTACTCGGCTGCTCTTGTAGAAGGCACGAATCTTTTCAACGCTCTGATTTTTGATTGAGAAAGAAATTTCTCGTGTCGCAGCTTCGTATCAAAGTCAAATTGCAGAACTAGAGGCGCACTTATCTTCTTTCAACATGGAACCGCTGCCAGTCGTCTTCTCTAGGCACTTGCCTTCAATTCCGCGGCAGACGAACGATGATAAGGTCTCCTCAACACAAGAGAGGATAGAGTCTCTGGGGTTTGAGCATTCCGGTCGAAGAATCGTTTCTTGTGAGGATGTGTGGCATGAGCCCACCTCGCCCTCTGATTAATCCTTTGTTGGATGCGATATTTGAAGCTATACAATCCTCTCCTGTATGCAAAACGCTGTTGGTCAATCGACTGGAAGCTGACATTGTTATAGTCATGGCGAGTGCGGTCGAAGGCTCTTCCTTTAGTTCAAGGTGAACACATCCTCCTCTAGTCACGTCGTCGAAGCACTGATTACTCGATAGTCTTTTACTTCCGACAAATGCCCCTCATTTCTGATGTCAAAGTAGTACAAATGCTCGAAGTCAGTTTATTTATGAGTGTAATGACTTGTCTGACAGTTAACCCAACAGGTTTTGGGAAAATGCTTGGACGATGAGGTGGTAGAGGTACAAGAAATGGCTGCGACGTAAGTGCTCTTGTTTACTCAGTCTCTCTACATTGAGTTGATATTGGATCCTTAGCACTCTATCGGGCGTGCTACGTGTCACTCCGGAGCAGTGTCCTTACGCTAAAGGTGCGCTCGTACCTTGCTATCATTCCGAAACTTCAAGTTTGAGTCGTCATTCATCTATTAGAATCGGTTCATCCGTTTGGCAAAGAACAGTCATATTCCTCCAAACAAGACCCTACGTACAACAAATGTATTTGGCAATGACATGCTGCTATCTTGGGTATCTGCGCATTAGTGGACAGCTATCCGTATACCGTTCTTCGAATGAATGTCTCGGCAGAACACACATACGATCCGGTGGACTAGACTAAGGTGCAACGTCGCATGGAGTGCCCGAACTTGATTTTGATGGGATGGATAGGGTAGTAATGTGGTAGCGCTGTCAAATTTTTTGTATTTCTTTGTAATACAAGTGCTATTATACTGTATAATATACTCCAGCATTAAGTCAGAATATCAGCACATATCGACCAAAATAAATGAAGCATAAGGGAATATATACAAGTATTCAGTGAAAATTAGACCAAATTAGACAGCTGCTATAAGCAGGGTGTCACATTGATGTTGTATTTTGCCAAACTGTCAAACTGTAACATTGTGTCCGATTTTGCACAAATATGCATCTATTCTGATGCGTTCTAGCATAATCAGCGTTTCGAGGTTTTCCTGATGGTTTGACTTGTTGTATACTGCTTTAATCATGTAAAGAATCGTTACTGGAGTGTGAGTTCAAGATCAATGCTTTTTACAGGACTTTGCTAACACTCTTGTGCAGTGCTTAGTGTATGCTTCGAAAAAGAAGATGAAAAACTTTCGATATCCGATGGTGAGCATCACAACGTAGCTTTGAAAATATAAACAACTCAACACACTGGGATGACTCTCATGGCAGTCTTACGAGGAACGCACTCAAGAATCTCCTCCAAGTTCACCTAAAATTGTCTTTTTCGAAGACAAAAATCACAAAGGAATCACTGTGATGCAGGTTCCAAATTATCCACTTGTCGCGGAATGGGGATGGGGATTGCTCGCAGAATGTTATCAAAGTGGGTTCTTGGTCGCTTCTTTTGCACGGATGCCGAATTCTGATTCAACATACTCAGGTCCGAGCAACCTCCCGGTAAAGGTACGACCAAGTTGGAACCAGTGGAGAGAACGAATTGTCGGATTGCCCAAGGACCGTAAACTGATTTGATTGAATATGCGTAAATCATTGGGGTGTTTCACGCAACAGTCTTTTGCCGTTTTTCTGCTCCATTTTCGAGATAGCACGCTGGCTCGTGCATGTCATTCGCAGCATATTTTACAACTCTCAAAGATTCCTCTGAGACGGAAATACGAAGTCCTCGTCTCCAGTCGATCTTGGAAGATTTAGATTTTGCTTCTTGACTTGGGCACATTCAGAGGCTACACGAGGGTTTCAACATTCGCGACGTGTCCCTTCACCTTTTTGTCTGAGCATGAGCAAAATTGTTGACATCGTTGAACAAATGACCGAGTTCGATTCCTGCGTCTTGATTTTTCCACATAGCAAGGCCAAGGGAGTTTCAAGTTTTGAAAGAACGGCATGAAAATGTTGTATTTGTGTACTACCTGGTTGGATGAATATGCAAGTAGAATCTCAGACATGCTTTTCCTGCCGATGGAAAGCAGGGGAGGAAGATCCAAACAAGAAAATGTGCTTATTAGAGTTATTATACGGGGATTGCAGAACGAGGAACATGTAAGACGTTACTTGTAGAAAGTCAAAGGCCGATTTTCAAACACGACCCCCAGAGTCAACACTCTGGCTAGGTTGTATTTTGTGAAGAAGCTTATTGGCGAACAGAAGTAGGAGAAACGCTTATGAGTATGTCCAGTCTCCTCTCGTTCAGTCTCATGATTCTACAATCAGTGTCATTAGTCTTTTGAGGATTATTCTTATACTCGGTGACTAGAAAGAAGGAAAGTTGGCCCCATTGTTTGATTGTGTGCGTCCCAAACGTAAGAGGGTTTTTTCAACTCTAAGGCAACGCGTTCGAGCATGATGGCAAGCAGTGGTATCTGTGACTCCTGCCACAGTTTGTAATATAAACAACCCCTACCCAGCGGATCTTCAATATCTTATCGATGGTCATGTGACGCTTTTACGACAGGAAAGAGGCACACCAGTTATCTTTAGCGCGTCCAACGTCATCAAACGCATCTCTCTCCGGGTATGTTCTCCTCAAACTAACTTTGCCAGCTGTCTACACTGCTAATGGCTCGTTCACGGTCTACCCGCGGGTTGAGAAAACCGTAGGCAAACCACGGGTTGATCTTCGCTTAAAACGTCACAATCGCGTATCACAGAGTGCTTCTCTGTGCCTCCCCGAATATTTCCATAGGGGGGTCGGGTTTCCCACCATCGAAGCCTGCCGTCCTCTGCCGTCTCCTGCTGCTTCACACGTGACTTTTCCAGGTGCCATTTCTGCTCCACGGATTTTTTTTCTCTTTCCCGTTCACTTGTCGTCCTCTATCTAATTTGTTCTGGCAACCTTTGATTCCCTATTAATAAAATGAGAGCTCAAGATTCATGTCAAGAATTGCTCTGCTGGTATGTGTGATTTTCCCAGGTTTCTTGGCCTCTAACTACATGTTACTATGCTCAAGATAATGTCGTTGGAAACAGTGATCAAAAGGAGCAGGGCTCGTTTTTTGTTGAGTTTGGCGCTTGGTTGGGTGCTGGGGTCACGGCTTGGGGCGCGGGTTTCGGTTCGCGGGGGTGGGGAGGGTGTGTGGTGCACTGCGCTTCGCGGCGAATTCATACTCGTCTGGTTTTTTTGGCTGTTTGGCTCGGGTTTTGGCAGCGGAGAACAGAGCCAACGGTGCAACCATTTCAGCACCGCCGCCGGTACAGGATTTCGTTGCGGACCAGCCGTCTCCCCGATTAAGCCCCATTGTCTCAGGCTCGAGGACATCCCGGCCTATTGCGGCTCTTCCAAGAAGAGTAGCTTCAGGCCTCGATCATTTTAGCCCAGCGTGAGTGAACTTGGGCGCTCAAGCTCTTTCTCAATTGATACACCGTCTCGCTTCTGCCAATGGGTCTGGTCACCACCGCAGTGTTTCCACATCGAGTCGAAGTTCCAAAGGGTCGGCGTCATTCAGGTATGATACTTTCCCCTCTTCTACGCAACCATATTCTTACCCGGCATCTCACGACTACGACAGTGCTTTCAATCTTTTTGCCCCAGTTCTTCTAAGCCGCCCTGCCCAGACTGTGGGACAGAGAAAACCGTCGCATTTTGACCCTGGGAGTATTTAATTTTGTATTACTTCAGTAAATTTGAAATAGAATGTTTCTTGGTGTACAGTCTATGTTTGAATAAGCTACCTGTCTGCCAATGACCCATACGAGCCCATACGCCCCAATGCCCCAATCTAATACGCAGCTCTCGGGATTATGTCCATATATGGACTGACAGCGATTCTGACAGCCATTCAGTGATCGTTATGTCACGACCCGCATGGAAACCGTGTGTTGGCGGAACCACGGGAAAACCACGGTTTACCTACGTGTTACCCGTGGGCTGGCAAGAGCACGGTCTACCCGTGGGTTAGGCTGCTACTGTGTAACGCTTCTGCCTCATATCTATTGTCGTAGACAAATCATGCCTAGAAGCCATACATTTCACTGAAAGTATTGAAATATGACAGAATATGACTGACAGCAATTAGTATTGAAAGAACAAATACCAATTGGACGCCGTTCGCGAGGTGTGCACACTTGTCTTCGGGATTTTTCCTCGTTTTCGAACATGTGCTCATACCGCCCTGGCCCTAGCTAGTGAAGCCGTACGCGCTGTATATTCCCCCTGGCCCCTGCAGGCCCAAGTACGAGAAGGTACCGAGACTTCGCGCGCAATGCAGGCTGAAGGGTATACTTATCTCTATGGCCAAACCATACACTGCTAATGGCTCGTTCACGGTCTACCCGCGGGTTGAGAAAACCGTAGGCAAACCACGGGTTGATCTTCGCTTAAAACGTCACAATCGCGTATCACAGAGTGCTTCTCTGTGCCTCCCCGAATATTTCCATAGGGGGGTCGGGTTTCCCACCATCGAAGCCTGCCGTCCTCTGCCGTCTCCTGCTGCTTCACACGTGACTTTTCCAGGTGCCATTTCTGCTCCACGGATTTTTTTTCTCTTTCCCGTTCACTTGTCGTCCTCTATCTAATTTGTTCTGGCAACCTTTGATTCCCTATTAATAAAATGAGAGCTCAAGATTCATGTCAAGAATTGCTCTGCTGGTATGTGTGATTTTCCCAGGTTTCTTGGCCTCTAACTACATGTTACTATGCTCAAGATAATGTCGTTGGAAACAGTGATCAAAAGGAGCAGGGCTCGTTTTTTGTTGAGTTTGGCGCTTGGTTGGGTGCTGGGGTCACGGCTTGGGGCGCGGGTTTCGGTTCGCGGGGGTGGGGAGGGTGTGTGGTGCACTGCGCTTCGCGGCGAATTCATACTCGTCTGGTTTTTTTGGCTGTTTGGCTCGGGTTTTGGCAGCGGAGAACAGAGCCAACGGTGCAACCATTTCAGCACCGCCGCCGGTACAGGATTTCGTTGCGGACCAGCCGTCTCCCCGATTAAGCCCCATTGTCTCAGGCTCGAGGACATCCCGGCCTATTGCGGCTCTTCCAAGAAGAGTAGCTTCAGGCCTCGATCATTTTAGCCCAGCGTGAGTGAACTTGGGCGCTCAAGCTCTTTCTCAATTGATACACCGTCTCGCTTCTGCCAATGGGTCTGGTCACCACCGCAGTGTTTCCACATCGAGTCGAAGTTCCAAAGGGTCGGCGTCATTCAGGTATGATACTTTCCCCTCTTCTACGCAACCATATTCTTACCCGGCATCTCACGACTACGACAGTGCTTTCAATCTTTTTGCCCCAGTTCTTCTAAGCCGCCCTGCCCAGACTGTGGGACAGAGAAAACCGTCGCATTTTGACCCTGGGAGTATTTAATTTTGTATTACTTCAGTAAATTTGAAATAGAATGTTTCTTGGTGTACAGTCTATGTTTGAATAAGCTACCTGTCTGCCAATGACCCATACGAGCCCATACGCCCCAATGCCCCAATCTAATACGCAGCTCTCGGGATTATGTCCATATATGGACTGACAGCGATTCTGACAGCCATTCAGTGATCGTTATGTCACGACCCGCATGGAAACCGTGTGTTGGCGGAACCACGGGAAAACCACGGTTTACCTACGTGTTACCCGTGGGCTGGCAAGAGCACGGTCTACCCGTGGGTTAGGCTGCTACTGTGTACTCTTTATTTGTACGGAGCAATGGTATTCCAGGCACCCAACTCTCACGTAACGGATCACTGAGTGTCTTTCGTTGATTGTTGGAACAAATAACAGGTGAAGCTTCTTCTCGGGTTCCTTTTCACAGTACCGGGCTATCATAACCGTCGCGATCCATTGGGCTTGGACTGTGCCTTCAAACGAGTTCATCATTTTTCAGGTTTTGTCGTATATGCGATTGAACTGTCTTGACTTCCGACGTCCATGCTCTGAATACATTTCTTCCAACTTTCATTTCACCTGTTCCGACTGATACTGACTGATTCGCAGAAGGCTGCTTTCGGTCATCGGTGTTATCTCCTCTTCAACCTCGTCAGTATATCCACGTCAATGCCGCCAACGTATCATGATCCAACGGTACATATACTCTCCTTCTCCTTCCTCGGTTCAACATGAGGGGTTTATCGTCATGGTTGCTCGCAGCGAAATCGCCTTTTATTTGTCGCCGAGAAATTTTTACGCTTGTGGCTCCCTACTCCTATCTGCTGTCCAAGAATCGAGTACGGAATGCATATTCGAACTAGTCGGAGATATATATACTTCTGTTATCTTGACCCACTCAGTGAGAGGGTTCATGACGCGGGCTGTCCGGCGGAGAAAGAAAGGACTTGATATACAGATACACGGCGAGTCCTGTGGTTCAAGCGTTGTGAATCGTGCTTCCTATTACACGTGGGTACAGTACGTCGTCTCTGCTTGTTCTTCTGGTCCTCCTCGAGTCTGATGAAGTAGCTTTTTTTTGGTCCTCTATATAGTGCCAGAAATATATGTTCCAATTATGTATTCAATCACACTGTCACCAGAAAAATAAGTTTGGTCGTTCCTGTCTCGGGCAGTGGGAGCTGCCAGCAACTGCTTGTTCTCCGATGTTGATCATTCGAAGGTTCCAAGCTATCAAGCATCGACTGAGATATCATTCATTCCAGATATCGTATCGTTATTCAGTTGGATCGCCCTGTTCGCTTTCTGAATGAGCACAAGCCGGCGCTGTTGAACGGTTATTGACGCTTTGTAACAGCCATATACATTGGTGGCTTTTGGTGGTAGATGTTACCTTATCAGGCCCCAGGAACTCCAATGCTTCTGAAGATTTGAGGCGTGGTAGGAAGAAAGAAGAGGCAGTGTTGTACGTACACTGTCACCTCCGAGGTTTCTTTTATCAAGGAGCTGCCTGTCTACCATTTTCTCTGGTCCCGTCTTCCTTTCTCTTCCCTCTCTTTAGGCCCACTTGATTTGACATGTCTGCTCCGAACCAGGTTCACTTTCAACCACAACCACGACCAATCCATCCCTCTCATTTGAACACTTCGTCAGAGTCCGACTCTTATCCAAACTCTCCCTCACACTCGCTTACGATCCTGAACAACGACTACGATGCGTTCGACGCACTCCTACATAATATCTACGAGAAGATTTTGCAAGATAATTGGTTCAAACCTGCTGGCGACGCTGATTCGACTGGTGTCTGTCTGCGTGTCGATCCAACTTCCTTTCGGTGCTTTCCATATGAGAATCCCAGGCTGATTCCCTTTGAAGAAGGTGTTCGCCGGCTCAATGTCGAGGTCGCAGTCAAAATTCGTAGTGCCAGTGTCCATGCTGCTGTTTCTCGTACTCTGCCTTCCGCAAGGGAAATCCTCATCGACTCGAACACTCGCATCCAGATTATACCTGACATCAGTGCTCTAGGTGATGCAGAGAGAGAGCAGTGTGCTGCCTTTATTCGTTCTGATCATACCCTCGTCGTCTGGGCGTTTTCTGTTGATCAAGTGATCCCACTATGGACCGAGTTCGAGGAGAAGTTGATCAAGTACATCTGGAGGACGCGAAGCACGCCGAGGAGGGATAGTAACACTCCTGGCTTCTTTGATCCGATGGTCTCTCCTGTATTACACAACGCCAGTTTGCCAGATCTCCCTTCGAATATTGCTTCGACTGTGAATTCTGCTGCTCCTTCAACATCTGCTCTCCCTCAATACTCGACAACCAGGTTGTCCACTGCAGCTGGGCCGTTCGGCATGGAAGATATCGATCGGTCCGCTGCTAATACTATGATGGTCAATTTTGGGTTCGGTGTCATGAATGAGCTAGATGAGATGGAGAAGCCTGTACAGCCAAAGCTGTCGAAGAAAAAGAAGAAGAGTACTTTCTGGTCGTTTCTCTCTTGGTGGAAACTCCAAACACCTGTTGCTAGTGAATCAGAAAAGGGTATGTTTTCACCATCTGTTTTGTACGTTAGTTTCTCAACATTGTCCTAAGATGTTTCCGCCCTCGAAGAAGGCTCCGAATCTCATCCTGAACCTCGACAACTTGTTCTCCTCGGTCCTTTCTACGCCGGCTGTGGTCTTGCATTGACCATGTATTTCGCAGCTGCTGGTATCTCAAATCTAATTGAAGAATGGGTCTTGGATGGGGATACACGTCGATTCGGTTTGGTTGTTGTGCTCCCTATCGTTGCTGCTGTTAGCATAGTAAGTTGCATTTTCCAAAAATCCCCCCACAAAACGTCTTGTATCTGATTAGATCTATTTTCACATGAACAGTTCTTCTGCCTTCAACTTATCGGCAATCTTTCTCTAGTTCTCGGTCCAGTAGCGCAATACCACGAAAATAGTACTTATTACTCTGCACAACGTCCCAGACCGAATGCTCAAATTGACGGTGCAGCGAGATGGAGTGAGACTACCGAGGCTCTTGTTATTCGGGACAGTGTTCAAAATGGGACTAACATTGATTTCACGGAAGTGGAACAAGAGGTCAAGCGGGAAGTACGCGTTGGAGGGCTTCCTCACATCACGATTCAGTGTCCTGTCTATAAAGAAAGTTTAGAGCTGACCATGTGTGTATTCGCTCTTTTCTCATCTATGAGTCTGACCGATCTCTAGTACCCCCTCGGTACTCTCGATAAAGAAAGCAATGCAGACTTATGCTCGTCAAGGAGGAACTAGCTCTATTTTCATTTGCGACGATGGACTACAAATCATTCCAGAGGAAGAAAAACAGAAGAGGTAAAAACCCTCTCGACTTCCTTGCTACTTCCTTCTTACGTTTACATCAACCGTCTTTTTGTTCTCAGACTAGACTTTTATGCAAATCATAACATTGGCTGGGTGGCAAGGCCTCGCCACTCCTCTGCTCCCGGTGGCTTCAAACGTGCCGGGAAGTTCAAGAAGGCAAGTAATATGAACTATGGTCTGGCTTTGAGTATCGCCATGGAACAACAGCTAGCGAAACTCATTGCCGATGCTTCTATTCCCACCAATTCCAACAACTCCACGTCTTCTTCTTCTAGCGAACCTCGCGAATCTAGCAGACCGAGCACCAGCACCAGCAGTCCCTATTCTCCTTCTCAACCTCGCTTTGAAAGTATCGATTCCATCGAAGAACGTGCGCTGCAGCTTGCTATTGAGCAGATTTACCAGGAATCTGGAACGGCGAAGAAGGTTGTCGATGAGTCGGGCAAGGAGATCCAGGAGGTGGTGTATCATCGTCCTTGGGCTGGAGGTGCTCGGAGCTTGCGTGTAGGAGAAATCATCCTGATCATCGATGCGGATACTGTTGTCCCAGAGGATTGTTTCCGAGATGCTGCGAGGGAGATGGGTGAGGAGGGAGGTGAGGAGGTTGCAATTATTCAGCATGAGAGTGGTCAGTTCATATTCTAGCTTTTCCCTGTCATAATGAGTTGGGTTGCTCATCCTGCCCTCTTTGTTTCGTAGACGTCATGCAAGTCGCTCATCATTACTTCGAGAACGGTATCACCCATTTCACAAGGAGAATCAACAAGTAATGTTCCCCTTTCCGTACCAACTGATTATCACATCTCACGTCCTCCATCCCTTCAGATGTATCTCATATGGGTGTGCAAATGGAGAAGTAGCGCCTTTCGTTGGTCATAACGCGTTCTTGCGATGGAAGGCCGTGCAGGATGCCAGTGTGAGCTGCGTCCTCCTATGATTATGCTTGATTAAATCCATACCTCTTGTCATAGTTCATCGATCCCGCCGATGGCAGACGTAAGATGTGGTCCGAAGCCAACGTTTCCGAGGATTTCGATCTTGCCCTTAGGCTCTTGCTCAAGGGCTACACATTGCGATGGGCGACGTACTCCCAAGGAGGTTTTAAAGAAGGGGTCAGTCTGACTGTGGTAGATGAGTTAGCGAGATGGCAAAAATACGCGTATGGTGAGTGTTGGTAAGCTGCTTGAATGTCCTGGCTCATCCTCATTTACTTCTTATAGGTTGTGACGAGATCATATTCAATCCAATCATCAAGTGGTGGCGTCATGGACCTATTAGTAAACAGCTCCGAGAATTCATGCAGTCTGCTGCACCAGTTCATTACAAGATAGGTAAGGCACGCACCTTCTGCTCTCCGTGTCAATGTCAGCTAACATATGACGTTGACGCAGGAATGAGTAGTTATATGTTTTCGTATTGTAAGTCAGCCAGTATCTTGTTTTTCATGCCTATGATTCTGATCTCCATTTGTCTATGTTCTTGATTCTACTTCTGCAGATGGTATCGCCGCCGCTACTGTTGGATCGACTCTAAATTACCTCCTTCTCGGGCTTGGTCCCGACCTCGACCGTTTCTATCTACACTCGTTTGAAATTCTACTGGCATGCGTCGTAGTTTTCCCCGCTCTGGGAAATCTCGGGTTTACCATGTTGGAATACCGTCTCGGCCATCGAAGTATCTGGAGCAGTGCAGTGGAGAATTTAAGATGGATTCCATTCTTGTGAGTCCGCTATATCCTGGTGGTTCATCAAAGCTGACAAACAACAAACAGCTTGTTCTTCTTCGGAGGATTGAGTATTCATCTGTCAACTGCAATTCTGGCGCATCTTTTCTCATATGATATGTTCGTTGTTCATTTCGTACACCGTGTATTGGCATTTGACAGTATTTCTATGTAGGACTTGGGGATCCACAGGAAAGGAAGTTGAAAAATCTACCTTTTGGATTGAGGTCCCTCGTATCATAAAAAACTTCAAGCTCTCTATCATTATTTGTCTCATGCTCATAGCGATGATGGTGATCTTCACAACAAGCGTGGTTCCCTTCGAATGGCAGATTCCTGGTTGGAACTGGGCTTTGATCATCCCACTTAGCTTGGTTGTTGGTTGCCATTTGCTCTTACCAGTGCGTATGCACCTCATCTGTGATGGAAAGTAGATAGCATTAACTAACATGATCGTTTACCTTCTTCGCACAGATCGTCTTGAACCCATGGTTGATGAAGTTCTCCTACTAGAAGACAGGCCATGGTCTTGGGACGACCACAGACCATCGTATCAATGAATGCCCCTTACTCAGTATCAAAGACCCATTTTTGAACTCAAATCTCATTCCTTTGCTTCCTGTACATTCATTGAACTGGTGTTGAACAACTTTCTTTCGAGGACTTTGAAGCTACAATACTTGGTGCTCATAACTCATCAGGGGTGCTTTTGAATTTTTACAGTACATTTGCATTTAGACACGATATATGATACTCGGTGCTTACACTTGTTTTGTCCTATAAGTACATGTATATGAGAGACCGTGAAGATGTTCGAGTTTCATTGAAAATGTAAACTGAGGCAATATCAGACGATCAACCAGTGTTGGTGGAATTCAGATAATTGTTATTCGTGATTTGATACGAAGCACGGGGGTTCACAACGACAGCTGAGAAAGCAACGAGTTGAGTATCATGCCATGTCCAGGAAAGTTCGTTACTCACTGACGAACCCGACTAATCCCTCAGTAAGGTCTTCTCCTGCGGCAGAGATGTCGAGGATAGCACTGTTCCCATCAGCATCCTCTGAATCCTCCATTTGCCCATCTTCGTTATTGTGGGTACGCTTATTGTTGTTCTCAATGTAAGGCGATGTCGCATACACCTTATCGTTCCATGTTTCTTGAAAAAAGAACTGGCCGATGTGAAGAACGGTTCCAGAAGTCGAAACGAACGTTCTTCAGGAAACATATATGGTCAGTGTATTTTGGGGGACTCCGTTCAAGGACCGCGAACAATGCTGTACGTACCCATTATCTGATCTTTCCCAGTTCATATGGATCATAGTATGGATATGAGCTGTCCGACCAGCATAAAAACCAGGGTAAACGGTGACGAGTTCGACGACACCGTCTGATGAAGTGGGCGCCCCTCCGCGCAGGAAGGTTTCGTTTCGCGATAATGGCTGGCTGGGTGGGCCTTCCGGACCTCCAGGCCTTCCATGTCCGGGCTTATGCTCGTGTCCGTGTCCGTGGCCATTAGGCATTTTATTGTAATCACCTTTCTCTGAGTGTTGATCCTGGTTTGGACAATGACTTTCCTCCTTGCCTCCAAAATTGTGATAGTGACAATGACCGGGCCGGCTGTGATGTCCATCTCCTCTTGAAGGTGGCTTTCCGCCTATCATAGCGCTGTAGCCACTATAAATACCTGTGGCATTTGCTAAGAGCAGTAATGAGATTGAGATATGAAGACATTTACGATAGCCATACCAGCCCATATCTCCACAAGAACATCCTCCATTGGTTCGCACGTCGTTACGTCGATGACGGATATATCGAGAGTCAGAGGGACGCCACTGAGAAAATATATAGGAATGAGAAGGCCGTCGTCAAATATTATGCAAAGAGACCCACAGTTGGCCTTCAGTGAGATTATTTCTTATCATCTCGTTGTTAATGTAGTATGGGCCCTCCATCGCTTCGGGAGCCAGAACACAGGTTGAGCTGCTCAAGATTAATTTTGACAAGAGATGAATCGAAACCATCTTCGCTTACCTTTCGAAACTCGATGGCTCAAGAACAGCCTGCATTTGGGAGCTCGGAAGGCTTCGCTTAGCCTTACGCCTGAGTTTATGAGACGCAATGCTTTCAGCGCAACTTCGGGCTACAAGGTGACGTTTTGCAGCAGACTCCTGGACAATGCCCGGGTGAATTTTCTCATGGGTCGTGCATTACGGTACATACTTTACGGGCTACGAGCTCTCTGGCAGAGATAGGTTCATGGTTTGGATGACCTGTTATGACAGGTAAATTTGTTGAAGCGAAATTTTACGCGACGATAAGTGAACACACCTATGACCGAGTCGGACAAGGCGATAGCATAGACAACAAAAGACAGCCACAACATCGGGCCAGATACTTAGTGAAGAACAAGGAAGAAAGGAAGAAAGGGCTGTAGTTCCAAACGTCATGGAAGCTTATTAAAGTCTATGACCTTCCGAAATTCGGACTTCTGGATCTTTTGCGCAGTGCGCAGTAGTGCAAAGGTGAAGCGGAGGCCGGGGCGGCAGGCGCCGAGCACGTTCTCTGGAGGTCAAAGCTGTTGATATCAACCTAGAATGGATAAAAAGAACTGTCTTGAATGAAGCTGCAGTAGTACACTGTCATAGCTAGTACATAATGAGGTAGCAGGTATAGAGCCAGAGAGCCTAATGAATAAACGCAGTCATGAATACGGCGATTGTACACACAACGGCGCATACAAAAAAACCGCAAGGGTAGCCAGAAGGATGCCCCTCCACACTTGCGGACCATAGCTGGTATTGAATTAGAGAGCTTCGCATAGAGCTTATGAAGAGATCCATACCCAGCCACCTAAAACAGGTCCTACACATCGTGCAAGGCTTCCAATAGTTTGGGCTAAACCGTTTGCGTACCCAACGGCTTCTGGTGGGGTCACTACAAAAAAACGACATCAGTTAAGAGGCGTTGAATCATTAAAAACGCACTGTAATTCAAAAGTACAGATATAGAGGTGAATGCAAAGGTCATTCCGCAATAACGAACAGCCCTGATGGGCTGATATCAGAATGTGAATGGAGGTCATAATTTGACTTCGCGTACGTGCTTATTGTAAGGGCTGAATTCTCGGATTTCATCAGACGCTACAATTACAGCCAGGAGTCAATCTCACCACTCATCAGCGCTAATTTAGAATATTCCGGCAGTGCGAAGGGCACTCGGTATAACACCACTGTTAAATATGCCGGTATGAAGAGGAAAGTGCCCAGACGATACATAGTCAAATGAGAAAGTCGACCTCTCGGAGGGCTAAAAACAGAAATGTTCATTTCCGACGAAAGGAATGAGAGCATTGTATACGGACCCAATAGTTCTAGAGACAGTTCACTTCTTCAGTGAGTATACGATGAGCACAGGAGAAACTCACGGGTACAGATAGAACTGATATACAATCTGCGCAAATCCCATTAGAGCAACTGAGATTAAATCAATACATTCCTGAATGATTCAAACGTTAAGCGCGTACTCAATTGCGCAAAATCTCCCGCGCTCAGACTAAGCCCGCCTGCATTATAATCACTGCCGAAAACTGTCCTTAGTGTACGTTTGAAGCCTTGGGAGTACCTCACACTCGCCTGACTAAATAGGACATGAATACTTGATCGTGTGTTGTTGTGTGCAGCGCCAGTAATCCGAATTGGATGATCAAGGATAATGGAAGCGGCGGAGATGGAGGAGGGCCTATGAGCGGAGTAGTCTCTTGTTCATCGAGACGCATTGCGGAGGGTTGCCTCGTTTCGAGGATAGGCAGTAGTTCCCGTTCAAGATCAGTCATCAGGTCAGTTTCGGAGTAGATGGGATTGTCCAACACAGAATGAGGCGTGCTGACTCCAGAGTTCATGAAGATGGACGGGATTTGTCGAGGAGTGGTGCAAGTGATATGGCCGACTTGATGAACATTGGCGCAAACTTCGAAGGAAACATCCATGGGCCTAGTAGCTGAAATACAGCGAGATTTTCGACGTTGAGAGGCAGCCAAGATGTTATTCGACCTTTGGTTTCGAGTTGCAAAAGCAGGACATGGAGTACAATCATCCCATCTTGAATCCACGCGTCCTCTGGCATTGTGTTCGTCACCTACTAAACCCTCTTCAAGATCATGAACTTCAGGTTCTGAGTGATCAGGTTGCGTTTGTTCAAGTCCTCGCGTCCCAATTTCGTTGCTTTCTTCAGCATTTAGGGCAGCGGCGACCCAGAGATCGGCAATGCTATTGACGGCGTTCTCGTTTGCCAACACTACCCTTTCCATTATACTGCGGGTATCCGATATATCATTGGCGTCTTGATATTCATCATAGAATCTAGAAGCTGACGATATCTCACTGGGATCCGTGTAGAGAAAAGGGAGGCTAGCTACTGCCTGACGATGTAAAGGACCGGAAGTCCGGCTAGAGGTGGCGTAATGGCTTCTGGTATTGGATCTCGAGCTTGACACCGTGGACGTTCGAGGGCCTATTGGAATTCCAGAAGAATTCGGGACGTAATGAAGGGAGCGATCTGGTACAGGTGATTCCAGCCTGTTCGCTGTCGGTAAAAATTCCGAAGACATGTTCCGTGGAAGTGTTCTGTTCGAAATTTGGGGCGCTTGGTCCTCAGAGGTCGTTTTATGAAATTCGGACTTTTCTGGATGGAACAGGACTGTAGTCGCTGTTGGCCCACCATCGCGGCCAAGGAAGCATGCCAAAAATGATCCTAGGTAACCGAAAACGATGAAGGCATAAAGGTAGACAACGATTGAGTATACTGACCGGCAAGAAGAATCAACCCTGCAAGTGTTGTAGGAAGAAGATATGGGAACCGTTTCAAGACGTTCCACTGCTGAAATACGGGCCACCTCTCGGCTGGGCGCTCGACTGTGAAACGTGAATTAGAAATGTGCAAGACAGAAACTGGATCATATGTATGTTTCGACTTACATGTACCTCCGATAATTGGACCCAGAAGACCACCGGACCCCCAACAAAAGCTATGGCATCAAATAACTTCAGCCATGCCCTCGGAAGACACAGCGAAGAGACTTTACCCAAGAATAGCGTATGCTCTACCTTCATTTGAACTATCGGTGATAAATACCACAGACCCTCTTGCCACACCAACTGCGCCCGCGAAAATACCTTGCACAAGGCGAATGCATATCGCTTGTCCAATAGTTTCAGATAGCCCAAATGCAGTCACAGAAAGTGCACTTCCAAACAGAGCAACGACAAGCACGAATCGACGACCGTATCTCTCGGCAAGAGTTGCCTAGGCGCGCCGAGAAGAGAATGATTAGTGCAGCTTGGCAGATGATGTGCTCTAGATGGCCCGAATACCTACCCAAAGTAAAGAGGTCAAGAACTGACTGAGGAAAAACATTGCCACTATTATGATTGATATTAGAGATGAAGAGATGGACAAAATAAGAGTGATTTACCTAGGATTCCAGTCCAGAACGCGGCATCTGCTTCATCTGAAAACCCAAAGTCTGTACGAAAAAGGATGATGAACAGGAGATGGTTTCGAGTGGGAGTAAAAAAGTGTACCTTTCACCATGAAGATCAAGAACGGCACCGACACATTCGAGGAGAGAAACTCTCCAAGCATAACCTGTATCAGAGGTGAGTGAGCTGTCGTTCAAGCTCTGTCAATGGAAACATACAGTTGAGAGAACCAACATTGGCAACATTGGCAAAGGTGTACTTGCGTTTTCTGTACATGGAGGTAACACACTGGGAACTGGAAGTGGTGGCACTGACGCCTCAGCATCGCCGTTTGCTTCGGTCATTGTCTCTTGAGAAGGTCGAAATATCTCCTGTGGAGGGGACTTGGGAGACGTTCGTTGTAGTGTTTACTTCGACGCTAGAAAGTAGGCAAGCGCGAAAGGTGAACAAGGTGAACGAGTAGGTCCACTGAAGCAGCTTTTTTATTCGTACGCACCAACGAGGGAACTGAAGCGGCCCTCGAGGAAATCCAAAGCCTGTGGTCCCATATGACAGTCCGCATTCGCTAGTACCGTAAAGAAGTAACTTGAAAATTCGGGAACAACGCGTTCAAGCTCCTTATCTCATCAGCTCCAATCTTCTGAGAGATATCCGCCATAAGTCCTGGACTGGCTCCTGTAAGTACAAGGGGGCGGATAAAGGACAACCGTGACAGGTGTGCACCGACATTCACGTCAGAATGCTGAGCGAATTTTGCCGTACGTGACATCAGATTCCTAAGCACGGATAGAGAGGTATTTTTAGTACTTACGAGTGTTGAGTCGAACAGCTATATTACCTCAACGCCGTTGGGTACCTACAGATTTAGAAAAGGAAGTAAGTAGTAACGATAAGCATAGAGAAGACTACAACACTATAACGATTTTTGGCTCAACTAGATGTCCTTCTTAGCTCAGTTGGTAGAGCGCGTCACTAGTAACAAGTAGACAACTTATGACGAGGTCAGTCGTTCAAGTCGGCTAGAAGGAAGTACTTTTTGCATGGATGGACTCTTTCGCCTTTCGCCTCTCATATCTTCAGTCCAATGCTAGAGACCTTGTTTGAGCAGAAGCGTTACAGAATACTAACAGTACAGTATGAATTGTTTCTGAGGGCCGGCTTTCTGGAGCATGTCTTTGCGTGTGTCAACTGGAAATACGGCTTGTGCTCCTTTGATATACTGCATCTATTGACATCTGTGTATATATAGCACCACTGAGGCGAAAATTGACGGCAAATTTGTCAATCTGGAGGGTATTGATACCCAATCCTACAATCAAAACCGTCTCTCCCGCTCTTAGATCCTTCAAAGTATGATATCTCGTCAAAACTGGATTGATAGAGACTGTTGCTATTAGTGGTGAGGTTTCTTCCACTGTAGCATTGACCGGAACACCAACTCGAGCGTATAGCACTAAATGTATTGATATGTAGCGGACGAACCATCGAGACCAAGACCGTGCAGAAAGTATTGTGTCCAGACATTGTTCATATTGATGGACATACTGGACAGTTGGAAGAAAGGGAGGAACGGACTCCGAGCATAAATAACGACGTATTGGTTCACAGTTCAGATATTTATTGAATGGTGAGGGTACGGATGCATCGAGAGCAATCATCTCACCGCCTGAACGCCGATATCGATATGAGGCGATGTCAGACGTTGTGAGATAGTCAGGCGACATACCTTCATGACCCATCGTGAAGTTGGCCAGACAGTCTAGTCAGTGAGTATCACACCTTTATTGAAACAGCTTGGTGTGCTTCATCATAGTATAACATATCAGCGACGCATTACCGTAGCGAGTATCTTTTCACCGGATCTATTATATCAGTCAGTCCAATTACTGTAATTCAAGAAGCTCCTCGATGGACACTCAATCTTCATCGCCTACAGATTTATGGATTGCGAATTCAGCTTTTATTAATGCCTTTGCGCCCGGATATCATCGATAGGCAATCATTTGTCCCAGTAAGTCATACATCAAATAAGATGTTATCGTATACTCTAGATGAGCGTAGTGATTGTGGCTCAATGGGAGGCATGTAAGGCTTGTTGGCGTGCGAGAATCTTGGAAGCATTTTGGGAGGTATGAACTGTGCCGGCGGCGGTTTAGAGGTTGGGTACACGCAGATCACCGAAAATTAAGTCACTCCGCCGCGCCGAATGATTGGTAACGAGGTCCTAAGTTTCAAGAGATTTTAGCAAGAGCATACCAGATTGACCCAGAACAGTCAAATGAGTTTGCATCAGAAAACGATTTTAACACTCACGTTCCAGGCAAAATAGCCTGACGAACTTCATGCAACATGCACATACTCTATTCGGATTTTGTCCTTTTTTGATGTCACTTATATAACCCTGTCTTTTACACCGTCCGGCGTCGACCGTCCCGCCTCGAATGAAAGGCAGTGCCTTGTAACATTTCAAGAAACGCCTTGATGAGATGGTGAGATGCAGAAAAAAATGACGCTTGGATTATGGAACCCCACTCACCACTCGCACTCTCGACTCCCTCGGAACACTCTGTCTGACTTCTACGCAATCTCAACACAAACGGAGTTTCAAAGGTTAAAGCTTGAAGATATGACCCCTCTCGTAGAATCTACCCCCTCATCCCCTCTCGAAGTCAATCCCCTACAAAGTTAATCGCTCTCCAACGAATGTACGCTGTACACGATGCTATGTGTTTTCGCTACGTTTTGAGCGGTCAGCATTGCTATTGACTTCAAGTTAGAGGTAACATATTCTGCTCTTAGATACTTGCTTCCCTGACTTTTTCACGGCTTCTATGTTTAAATCATGCAGTTGCTATTCACATACAAATATCAGTGCTCTAGAAGGGATTAACTACATATCGAGTTTCGGATTTTTGGAATACCGCCTGCGGGGTGTCGGAGCCAAAGGATACATACATATACGCGACAATCATGTCCATATTGGTCGCGACGGAGATCTTGATTGTGTACCGCATTGCCAGTGCAAGTACGTTGTCGAGTAAGTTCAACGTTATCATTTTTTCAGAAGAAATTCAACCATTCATGAATGATACCGCAAATACCTCCCTCTTACACCAACAGAACCTCTGAACAGACAAAGGTACCCAAGATCTCTTCACTGCTCACAAAGCTGAACATTTTTACAAAACCATCATCTTTTTTGCACGAATCGCGAATACCGAAGATACCTCGCCGAAAACATACAACTTGACCAGACAAACCTTCCCTCTTCACTCACCACCATGGCCATCTGTCTTCGTGCTTTTCGCCTTCTCATATCAAGCAACTCGGAAGTTATCCAAGACGGCGCAGTCGTTGTAGGAGGCGACGTGATAATTTCAGCGGGGGTATGGTCCGAAATTCAATCCACCTTGCCCCAGGCTGCAAGAATTATCAATCTTGGAGACGTGACTATGATGCCCGGCCTTTTTGACTGCCATGTTCATCTCTTCATGGAACCATCTTCGTTCCAAACTACAGACGTCGCCTCTCCACTTGACGCAGACCTCGTCGTTAGGATGGAGAGTAACTGCCTAAGAGTTCTCGACGCCGGCGTGACTACCGTGAGGGACTTGGGCTGCATTCGAACTCTTTCCACGGAATTGAGGGCGCGCGTTAATGCGGGCTTAGCTCAAGGACCCCGGTATGTTCATGTTGCTAATTATACCTATCATCATTCCAAATTCCTTTTGCTCCTTCCATTCATCCGACTGACAGTCTTGCCAGTATTCTCTCGGCCAACGCACCCATCACGGTCCCTGGCGGGCACGCCAGTTCCTGGGGAGGTACTGCTTCTGGCGTCGATGGTTGCAGAGCAGAAGCTCAGAAAAGGGTTCAAGAGGTAGGTCACGATTGCGGTTACTTTGATCACCTTGCTCTTCTTATTGGTATGTGCTTTATTTACCGGTCGACAGGGAGTCGATGTGATCAAGGTCATGACCACGGGTGAGTATTACATCTGACTTGCAATTTTCGCTGCAGCGTTTAGTGTGTTAGCTCGGAGTGGGCAACTCGACCTAAAGTTGTAGTCTACTACCGGCGTATCCTTGCCCACATATTCCTGTACACAGTATCTGACATTTCAAAATGTTTCAGGAGGTTTCCTTACCCTCGGTAGCTCTCCTGCAAAGGCGCGATACTCAGTTGAAGAGCTGCGTGTCATTGCGGAAGTAGCCCATACCCATGGAATCCCTGTCACTACCCATGCGACAGGTGTGGAAGGCATTGAACGAGCCATTGATGCAGGTTTCGACTGTATTGAACACTGCTCATGGAGCGTTGGTAATACTTTGACATTGCTATTTATCATCGTTGCTGCTTAATTCTCCTGCGTAGAGGGCGGAACAAAATTCAATGAAGAGATTGCCAAGAAACTGGTTGCACAAAAGGTCATCGTATGTCCGACAATGAATACTGCCTGTATGGAGAAGGATTACTACTGTCCTTGGGATACCCGTGAAAATGTCTTGCAAAACCTTACGAGTTTGCGAGAACACGGCGTGCAAATAGTCGTCGGCACGGACAATGGAATCGGTGTGTATAGATAGCGTTTCCTTTTTGAGTCAGCTGTTTGAGATATAGATATATTCTTAGTTGGATGCCCATTCGAAAGATATGCTGATGGGCTCTCCGTCCTCATCGAGGCTGGCTATACTTTGCGGGAAGTCATCGCATCTGCGACTGACAAGGCAAGTGAAGTATGTGGTTTATCTTCTGTTACAGGTAAATTACTCCCTGGGATGTCGGCCGACATCGTCGCTTTCGCTGGAAATCCTTTAGAAAGTGTCGAATCATTTTCGAAACCACGCTTTGTGATGGTGAAGTTGAAGAGATATTTGAGGCCTGTTGCTCTGTATTGATGTTTTGTTTAGGCACGCGGGAGAGAACACGCTCTTACTCCAATTACTCCAGTGGATAACGCCAAATTGGCTGCTGATGTTGCCAGAAAGCTCAGGAAGGGAGCAGGCCTTTCCATGGTGTAACGATTCAAATCATTTGGCCTTTCAAGTTATGAAAAAAACAGGAATAGAGATTCTTTGACATAGCGTGTTGCGAAAACAGGGGGAGAAGATAAAGCACTAGTGGGTATGTAAGTGTAATGAAGCGAATCGAGTGTAGATAGAATTTCAAAGACGGGTATTGGATGAAAGCTAAACCTACGCATTATCGTCCACAAGAAAATATGGTCCGTGAGTTATTCTGGTCCGATCGTTGAAATTGTTGTGAGCATTAGCCGCTCAGCCTAACTTGTAAGCGATGGGAGTGAGATTGTTCGGACACTGTCACCCATTGGGATTACGAGATACTCTTCTCTTCGGAACTCCCGGTAAACTCCCCAGCAAATTCACCTCTCTTCGAGCCGGTGTTGATGTCACTAACGGCCCCCCAATTACAACTCTTTATAGGATCACCAACTTGTTCGCTCACCAGAGAGAACTTCTCGTCATCAATAGGCCAATCCACGGCTCGAATTCGCTGTAAGTTTCCATCAAATCACTATCGCGGATTCTGTCTTTTGGGTTGCAGGTAAGAACATCCGAAACGCAGTCAACATGACCTCGGGAACTGAACCTAGGGATTGTACTGATTACGTCCGGAGAGAAACCAACACCGAGGACACCCCCTCCAGACTCCCTTCAACGTAGCCTAGCCGTGAGAGCGAATAAACTTATAGCCCCGATAGAACGTTTTATGTGGGAAAGAGCGATGGAGATCGAGGCTCTTTGAGGCTAAGAGGTTGGCCAGGTTCGAAATATTCGGCCCCCCCAATGATCATTCGGAGTTGGATTCTTTTGCTGTAGTTAAATTAATGAAATAATCAATCTCTGGATGGTCTGTAGCTCAAGATCATTCAAGCTAACCTCTCAGGCAAATTTTCATGCGAGATGACAGCCATTTATCTTCACACGAGCCACATGTAGAACCATATTCTCGAGTCCCGATATACTGTTCGAGCGATAGGCCCACGACATCCTCGTTGCTGCTCATCACCTATTCAAAAAGGTATTCCGCCGTAAGAGAAGCCTGGTCGAACCTCTATGCACCATAAACGGCGTGATCATCTAGGAAAAGCTTCGCATTGAATAAGTCTCCTCCTGGTGTGCTTCCAATGGAGTAAGACCGAGTTTATCGTTGCGGACATGCAAATGAACCTCTACATCAAACTTGAGAATCTTGCGATGAATGACTTCCCCAATGGAGTCTTTTATCTAAGTCACAAATACGCGCGTAAAATGGGTATCCGGTTCGTTAATTGCTCTGGATCTCGAGGTTTCTTATTGAAGGGTCCAAACATGTTGTCAACATCTTGGGCCAAGCTGCTTGACTTTGATACTTCAGTACACCGCCTGCAGCCACAAGTGTAACTTGGGGAAAACGCAGAATTTAGTATTACGAATTCGGGAGAATTTTTCTTTGAGACTGGGTCGAGACAGGTCGAGACAAGAGTTTAGAGATATCAGATCGAAGTTTAAGTGACGTTCCACAAGATAAACACTGATAACTTGAGATAGGTTCTTTTTCCGCCTTGTCTACGGAAACTAGAGCACTGTGAGCGAACTACGAAATATCAAAAAAACGAAAACATACTCGGGCACTTCGAGGCGTATCACGACAAGATAAACCAACTCCTTCTTTTTTATTGCGGCCCAGCAGTCACAGGATCTATAAATTTCGCACTTGATGAAACTACAATTTTCGACAATAGTGGCGCCTAGATCTGTGATTTTCTCGGAGTCAGCGTCAAGGATCCACATCTCCTATATAGCGTCTGATAGTTATTTAGACTATGAAGATTGAAGAGTACCAGTTTTGGGATGCTCTAGGGAGACTAGGATTCACGCGATGAGTTGAGGATGTCTTTTTCAGACTTGGTTTTGAATTGCAGTCTAAAAGAGACAGCTAATGAGCTGGACATTGAAGGAAGTATACAGTTCGCTTGAGGGCAAGTTAAAAGGATCGGACCATCTAAGCGCTCCTCTCGTGACTTGTCAGAGAATACCCAACCTACTTGAGCTTCAGCCTTCAACTGTCATTAGATCTACATATGCAGGACCATAAGGAGCCCAGATAGATGAAGAATCAGTATCAAGGTCGACAGTGCAGTTGCAGATCGAGACAGTATTACACAAAGAAAAGATTGCATACTTAATTCGAGAAGTTTAATATATGCGCTCATAATGCCTGGTAAACAAGACAAACGGAGGACATCGATAGATAGACAAAGTTGTGAGGCGCTTTATACTCACCTAAGCCTGCAGAACGTGAGCCCTATCTTCAAGTCAACTATCATTGTTCCCATCTATAAGACGTCTCAATGGCTTCAGCTCTGTCAGGCGATGTCCCGGTTAGATCTCGACCTTTGCCTTTATCCGACCTTCCCTCTGGCGCGGTTTCCTTGCCTTGAAGATCTGGAGCACTGTTAGAAGCACCCAAGCTCAACTCGCTATAATACATGGTGCTCATAGGTTGACCGATCAAGCGGTCAGTTGAAGATGCGGCAGAACCAGCAGGAGAGACTCTAGATCCTTTCTGAATAGGTGAAGATATGATAGGAGAATAGCGACTTGGCGATGGCATGAGAAACGATGGCCGTTGAACGCCGGTAATACTTTCTTGACTGGAATAATAGCCTGTGTCAAAGTGACTATGCGGCGCTTTCCAGGTACCATAGGAAGCCATCTGAGTTGAAGTCGAGGGGCCAGCATACGAACGATGCTGAGGAGGAAGAGGAGGAGGGTGCATGCCGCCGGCCGAAGACTTGGCTCCGGTAATGTTCAACGATTCAACATTTGCCAAAAGATTGGTGTCGGACTCGCTCCGGCGAAGCTTATCTCGATAGCGAGAAGTGCTCGCGCCAGAACGAGATCGTTGCTTAGGAGCCACTTTCGTTTTGTATGGTATATTCCTGGTCATATGCCTTCCGCGAGAGCCTGTGGGACTAGGACCATGACCACCCCACAAGCTCGAGCCTTCTTGAGGTTCAAAAGGAGACGGCGGGCGAGGGTTTCCGTGGTCCTCATCTTGATAATCTGACCCTGCAGCAGAAGGCGCTCGACTGCGTCGCTTGCGAACTCGCTTGTCTCCAGTCAAATTCATATTCAATGTCCAATAGTGTCCTTGACCAGGTTCCATTAAAGGTCGAGGGACTTGGACAAACTCAGCCTTCATAGACAACATATGGCGAATAGACCCCTAATGAATCCACTAGCGCATTCCAGCGATGAGTGACACAAGATGAAAACTGCATACCTGCCACCTCTTGTCTTCAGAGTTCTTGTACCAGGCGAATCGGTCTTTGATAGCGAGAAATATCTCTCGTAAAGTTAACTTTTGTCTAGGACTCCCGGCAATAGCCAAATGAAGAATTCTGGCTAAGTTAGCGTCAGGCCTTGAACCATCTGGAGTATCAGAGATTGCAGTCAAATCAACGGGGTCACTCTCAGGGATATCATATCGACGACGAACAAGGTTAATGATCTCTTGCCGAGAGGCTTCAATGGCAGCAGCATCAGGGAGAGATTCGCGATCGTAGGAATCACGACTAGATCTCGACGAAGATGAAGATGAAGAGTTATTTGTGCCACCGCCCCGAAACCAACCATAAGTGTCTAAGGTTGGCCAGGCTGGGACAGGAGGGAGTTCGTCGGGGTTCGGTTCGGGCTCGGTAGTAGGATCTCTAGAGGGCTCGTGATAATTTGCATTCCAAGGATACATGGGATCTCCAAAGGCTGGAGAAATATAATACTGCAATGGATACCCCACTCCGGGTTCGTAATCGTAAGCGGGAGTGGTTTCTGTAGCTGGAATGGTAGGATGCTGAAGGATAAGTCAGTAGATTGGCTCGAGGACAGTACAAGATGTCTATTCACCGGGTCCTCATTCTCAAGCTCATTCTCAGAAGGTGTCTCATAATAATAGCGCGGCCATGTCTGTTGCACCGTCGAGAAACCCGAAGAAGAGTGAGAGTATTCATGATCCCTTGCGGAAGGCTGTGAGTATCTATAAGTCGCTGAGGAGGACTGAGAGTATTCATGATCCCCTGTGGAAGCTTGAGAGTTTTCATAGCTCGCTGAGGAGAACTGAGAGTATTTATGATCCCCTGTAGAAGCTTGAGAGTATTCATGATCTCCTGAAGAAAGCTGTGAGTATCCATAAGCTCCTAAGGGAGGCTGTTCTTCTAGGGAATGTTGATCTCCCGCAGAAGGTTGAGAATATTCATAAGGACCTAAGGAGGTCCGGCCAGAGGTCGATGAGTATTGTGGATGAGGATCGTCCTGCCGCCCTCCTCCTTGCTTCTGAGGTTCCAGATAAAGTTGGTAAGAAGAGTCATCGTCGGCATTATGGGACATTGCACCTCAACACAGTCAAAGTCTAACCACAAAACGGACCCACAGAGCCAATCAGATCATCGCGATGTAAGGAGAATGAATTCGAAAGCCTGTGAGGAAGATAAACGAGAACGAGAAACACGTGGTGAAAATGGCATTGGCGAACCAACAAAGGACCCACATCTACGACATAAGCACGATACAGACGCACAGAAAGCGGTAAAATTTTCGGCGAGAATTGTAACGAATCAATTATGTAGAAAGAAGGGTTGAAGTCAGTCAAGAAGATTCTTCGAGGGGCCTCAGATTGAACAGCTTTGGAGCTTTTCAAGCTGAATCCTCATGCCAAGCAAGCAAGTTCGGAAATCTCCTTTTTAAGCAACTTTTGACAATTGCGCTCGGGTTTTTTGAGGATTACGACCGACCTACTTTTCAAGTCCATCAGAAGGTACCTAGATATGTTTTGCTTGTTTTGTTTGACTGTACAGGGAAAGTTCACGCGTTGATGTCTATGTACCAGATCTTGAAGTTCAAAGAGTTCAACAAGATCCAGATCATACCCTTATGAGAGGAATTGAAAATCGGGCCACACACCACTTTTAGAAAGCTCTCATTTGAATTTCAATAGGTATCTGATGAGGCTTCATGGAAGTGAAGGTGCAGAGCGATGCCAAATTATTTGAGAACGAGAACCAACCGAAGACTAGGAACCGGCAATTGCCGGCAATGTTTTCATACCAGTGATTTTACACTCTGAATTCAGCTGCACAAATGCTGGAGTTTATTGTCAAATGGCGCTATGGGGGAGAGGACTTGCCAAAATTTACGCCGTCGAGAAATGAGTTGCACGACGCACGTACAATGATATCTATAGCGTACTATGTTGATCAGTTCGTTCAAACATGTGAGCCGCGATTGTACAATCAGAAAAACTCGACAAGTCTCCCTCAGGCAGACTCAATGCAATAGAAATGGAATGTGTAGAGTCCGAAAATATATGTATATATTTGGATAATCAAAAGAATTTCAAGGAATAATGTGCTCTAGATCGCCCTCCTGAACTCTGATTTCAACAACCTCCACCTCGTAGTCATTCAAGGCAGAGTTGGTAGAAGACACCGAAGTGGATATGAATCCCGAAGAATTTGGCGGAGACGTTGAGGCAACATCTAAGAGTTATGTGTGAGTCGAAACTTCAATTTCAGGTATAAATTTGTGTGACGAACATCTGTCTTTGATATATGGAGGAATGAACAGATCCTATGAAGGATTAAATCTACATATGTCCACATATGTATGGTAAAACTCACTTGATTCCACACGAAGCCTTGGCTTCGTTGTATTGTCAGAATAGGCCGAAGGGCGTATGTATTGTGGCGCTGTCTCCTGCGATGATGCCTCTTTGGAGGTCCCGGCGCGGGCTCTGACTCTAGCTCTATGGCTTTCTGCTTTCCCTTTACATCCTTCGTTTCTGCAGGCTCCTGTTTTTCGATACCTTCGGTATCCTCGGCGCCTTCATCGATGTCTATATCAAGGTCGTTCGAGTCATCTGCACGCAACTGACGATTAACGTGTCCGTGCTCCAGATCATTGACGTGCTCGTTTTCAGCACTGTTGCTATGATAGTCCTCATCGTCTTCAGAGCATAGCTCAGATTCGCTGTCACTGTAGTCCTCGTCGTATGGAATTTGCTCGTAGCAAGCCCAAGTCGGCGGCGAAGCTGCACGTCCGACAGTGCGACAGCGAAAGTAGTCACTGTAAGGAGATGAACCATTCATGACTAGGACGAAGTTGGCGGTAAGGTTATGTGTACGAGTCAAGTGACAAAGACAAAGCAGCGAGGAGGACTCGTGTTAGAGAAGGCCCCGACGCTTCCAAATCCTTCAACGGGCCGGACTACTTCTATGTTAGCTCCGAATCACGTAATCAACGCCCGGCCGAACCTGCCAAACCTATTAATGCTCGCCACACAAGTCGTCCAAAAGCTCAGCAAGCTGCTTTCACAGGCGCTGACTTAGCGACACACCTGAGAGCGTACTATATCTATTCTGGGTCAGAAGTTTAGCGCAATCTTAGTGCAAAGTTGCGGTATCAGATTCAAGTTGCTGAAAATCTATGTTTACAAAAGGGATCCAAGGTTCCGGCTACCTTTTCTGCTCTGCACACCGTGAGTCGCCATAGCGCAAACCCAGTGAACTTCCGAGGCTGATTGTCGTAGGTGTTCAAACGTACAAAGATCTCGAACCGAGCGACCTCATGGCGTTCCACTCATTTATCACTAGCTCAACAATTACTCAACATACGACGTTCGCATCTACTGTATAAGGTCAACGCTGACACCGGTCTCGAAAGATTTGGGTACTTAGCGAAGCCGGTATTGCCCTGGTGAGTCTCGGATAAATCGGGCAAGTACGGTATGTACCAGTAATCCGAGGTTTCCTATTCGTTCTTCGTTCGCTCTGCTGGTACTATTCCCATCCCCATTGCACCAACGTATCCTAATTTGCCCTTATAGGAGCTTCCTCTGAGCTAAAATTGAACACAGTCAGATAAAACAACCGAGTGATCAGTTCATGATAGAATATATATTCACAAAGAGAGTCGCTGTTCTTGGTGCGCAGCCTTAGATGAGCGTTAGATTAGCTCGAATTCTTAGCAGTAAGTATAATCGTGTATCGCGGGTGATTTCGGGCAAGCTAAGATCTTCACAAATTTGCAGGTCTCAACATGGGAAGCCACACAACACTGGTCAGCAATATGTACGCTCGGATATTCAATGTCAATCCCCTTGGCTTCACACTTGCACGCCTGAACGCCTGTCTTTCATTCATGGTTTTGTATAAATGTGATGTATTCTTCCCTCTCTACATTACCCTGGAGGGCGAAGTCATCTGGTACCAATGATTTCATTAAGATTCGAGGACACTAAAATTTCCTCACACCAGTGGTCTCGGAGTCCCATTCATCTCCGCATATGAGTCTGCTTTTGTAGACTTTTAACATCCTGCTTAAGTTCTGGGAAGACTCTGGGAAGTTCAGATAACGGCGAACTCTTCCATACTTAGGACCATCCCTGCGCGTGGTAAGCCTCCTTTCTTTCGTACGACGTGTCGCATCGTATTCATAGATGCTATAGGTCTTTGTGCAATTATCGGACAATCTATCCCATCGATTTCCGGGCTACAACTTGACAGTGAATACATCAATACCACCACATTTTCCGACTATTCAAGCCATTCAATTTTGTTTAATTTAGGTCACAACGGGAGCGCGTGCAGCTCTATGCAGCTGCTCATATCATCTTCAACTCTATGTCAATTCTATAAATGAGCCGGCGGTTGAGCTGCTGATGAGCCAAAATGAAAGGGCGATCATTGCACAACGCTCAAACTCACCAAACCATAACTTTCCGAACCCTCTCAGGCTCACAAAGATTGTGGACCACTTATTGCTGGGCTATCAGGAACATGTTTTGCTGACATCAAAACGGGGGAACCTGAGAAGAGTAGCAAAGAGTCACAGTTCCAACTTGCACCTCTGACATCATACAGCTCTTCGACCTTTCCCTTATGAGTTTTGAGATGACAGTTTCTTCCATATAAACGGCAGAAGGTTGATCAGCCCTCCACGAAGTCCTTGATCCATAATTTGATAAGGTGAAAATAGATTACACTGTGAACGAAAGTCCACATAGAGAGCCTAGGCAACCAGCCTTCAGTCGGAATCTCTGCAAGAAGAGGGCGCCATCTGTCTACCAGATTCCGGGAATGATTCAAGGTTTGCCGAGTTCCCGGTCTATTGACTATTTTTCTTTCCACTAACGCAGACCCGAGAAATAATCTCTCCATCCAGGGATATTATCCAAAACTGGGCATTTATTTTGGATACTGCTGAACTAGAAAACCACCGCAACACCTAGGCCTCAACTGTTCCTTGTCCATAGAATACTGTGGCTCACTCTCTCAGTTCAATTATATCTGCATGCGCATAGAAACGCTCGTGAGTGCATGGATGCATGGCCGCGCGGCATTTTGATCGAAGACAGCAATCTCAAACCAAGAACATGATGATAAATAACGATGAGGGACCAGTTCTATTGAAGTGGTGTCTAAGAAGCAACTGTGACTTCGTGCCAAGCTTGAGCCAAGGAGAGAAGTCTACTATTTCAATGTACAAATAATAGGGCTTTGTTCATTCGAGGAATGACAACAGATAGAATTTTGGGTGAAGATTAAATTGAAAGTTGACATACCGTCAAGGAACACCTATTTGTTCACCCACTATTTGTTTTTAGAAAATAGATGTTCATTTGTTCAATGATTTTGAATTTCGTTGAGGAGTTTTATAAGTAGCCATGGTCAAAGAAGCTCGGTAAAGCACAACGTCCTTGCGGTACGGAGCTGTAAAATCTGGTTTTCCAGTTTTTCGAAGAAGACTGAACGAAGTGTACATATCATATAAGAAGCACAATTCTAAGGTCAATCATGCCAAGACATTAGTACGCCACATAGAACAGCGGTGAATTGAAGTTGGGCAATGGTTTTTGTAGCTAAGTGTTAAGATTGCCGCGTACTTGCAATGCTAGCTAGCTAGGCACATTATAAGAATATGCCTCGATTCATTTTGCTGAGGAGGTTCGTTGTAGGGCCAGCCTGTATGTTTTCAATCACATTATTAAGAACATGAGATAGATCCATATCTGCTAGCTTCTACTGACCAAGGATCAGGAAATCGAGGCGAGGTCCGACATGCTGGTCCATGGGGAACATGTTGGCAGTAACTTGTTAGTAAAAGGATCAACGCTCAAGGCCTTGCGTGCTAATCGCCTGTCAGTTTATATTCCTTGAAATATCAACAGATGTATATGTCGATATACTGTAACTATACTCGAGGAATATCAATAGATTTTGTAGGGAAGGTGGCTATGTCAGGACATTTTCACACGCGATACGTTTATCGTACCATGACCTTTGCCAGAGCTTTCTGGATATTATCCTGCCTTCAAATGAAAGATAAGGCATCGTCGCGGCATCTACCAGTGGCAGAAATTTCGAGATATGAGCCAGACTGTGCGTTTTGTAATGTCTCCGTCGAAAATGGTTTCGACGTTATATGGGAAGTACGTGTACGCCTCATATTATTCCTCTCTGAAGTCCCTGATTTTACCATACTTTGCTATGTAGAGCGATAGACTGATAGCTTTTCGAGATCGAGATCCTGCATGTGAACTTCACTTTCAAATAATCCCCAGGCTGCATATCCGTCAGCCAATCCTTTCTTCAAGCTCTGATTCTTGAAGTGACGCCACATTATAGCAAGCGTTAGACAATTAGAAAAGTCAGATGTTGAAATGAGTAGGCATACAATCCATTCAAGCAGTCCCTGGCATCTGATCAGCTCCATTTACCATGCCATTTGCAGTAAAAGCCATGGTTAATGTGGGCCATCAACTTCTTGAACAGCTTGACGTTAAGAGGTCTATGAGAAAGTAAGATTGTTATTTCCTTTCATGCTGATTTGCTGGACCATCAATCTAGAATGGGCTTCCATATCCCTCCTTTCAACTCGGTTGGACACCTGCATCTGCACGTACAGGCCTTGCCATACAAGAACTTCGCGAGAAGAGTAAAGTATCCAGCTGCTCCAGGATTTAAATCATTCCACAAAGGTTTCAGTTGGTTCACCGAAGCAAACCAGACGATACTCATATTACAACAAGGCCGTAGTGTCGGCATTTTCCCTTGCTAGGAGGGATCTCGTGTGTGAGTTTTTCTACTTGTTTTTGCCGTGGATTTTTGCTTCCCGTGCTATTTACTTCCAGTAAACACATGAATACAAGTAGTAGTGTTGACGAGAAGATATAATTTCCGAACTTGTGGTGTTATAATCGTTGCGTAAAGCGTACCATCCCCCGCCGGTCCAACTGCTGCCGATACAAGAAAACGGATAAAGAGCCCGTTTGCGCAGATATAACCAATGTATCAGCGTCTTAACCTGGTGAAATTTCCAGATCTCGAAGAAAATAGGACGGAACAATGGATCAAGAGCCCGTTAGCTTAAAATGGCCTCAATACCTTCTCACCTGCCCTGCAACCAAAAATAACATATTTTCTTAAGACTGGTTCCCTTTCTCTTATCAAATGAACCGTATCGTGGACGAGCGAACCAGTACGTCAGTTTATGCAAGCTTCTCTGAGCTTTTGGAGACTTATAAAGGGGAAGCTTTTTTGCTACCTCTTAGCAGGTCTTGGTCTCGCAAAATGATTCCAGTACGGTCTTCACTCATCCTCCTTGCTGCACTAGGCAAACTCGGTTCTGCGGCTCCTGCAGTGTCCAGTACCAGTATCACCGAAAGTGTGGCAATCCCTTCATCCACCGACTCTGCTGCTCTTTCGGTTACCACTGTGCCATTTGCCAGTACCGATCCCAATGAACCTCTGTGGAATATTGATAGCCCCGACTCTGCCCCAAGTCCGATTCGTGGCTCACTGGGGGCATCCATAATGGGCCCGGACAACATACCTATAGATCTGGAGAATCCCGATTTGTTTGCGCCACCCACTTCTGATAATGGCGATACGTGAGTAACG
Source organism: Lentinula guzmanii (assembly GCA_027919855.1). NCBI lineage: Eukaryota > Fungi > Basidiomycota > Agaricomycetes > Agaricales > Omphalotaceae > Lentinula > Lentinula guzmanii. The sequence continues at coordinate 50,752 of JANVFO010000086.1, forward strand.
ATGACTTCGATGTGATTCCTAGCAATGACCGAACTTCAATTCAAAGGGGTAACTCTAAATGGCCTTTTGCCCTGAGTCATAATCGCCTTCAAACCGGAGGTTGGGCCAGGCAAGAGAACATCGAAGTGATGCCAATTGCAACAGGTATTCTCGAATTCACCTTGATTTGAACAAAATTGATTGTTGTTAATTACAGCAATGGCTAGCGTTGATATGCGTTTGGAAGCTGGTGCAATCCGGTAGGTATCATGCTACTTCTATGATGTCTATTGATTTAATCCAATCTGTTTAGGGAGCTTCATTGGCACAAGACCTCAGAAGTAAATGAATTTTCCTTCTAGTCCGACTTTGCGCTCAGTCATGTGAAAATTTTTATTCTCAGTGGGCGTACGTCCTCAAAGTGCGCTAACCATGTTCTTCATCCACCATATAAAACTAATCTTTGTCATAGGGTACAAGCCAGATTACAGCGGTTGACACTGAAGGTCGAAATTTCATCGCAAACGTGGTAAGGGATGTTTCGACTCACTCTCAGCATGCTTCGATGAATCAATCTCGCACTACAGCGTGCAGGTGACCTATGGTTTTTCCCTCCTGGTATCCCACACTCGATTCAAGCTACTGGAGATGACCCAGACGGCACTGAATTTCTTCTGGTACGAGCATTGAATGTGAATCTCGGTCGAAAACGCAGCTGATGTTCTCGCGTAGATCTTCGATGATGGCGCTTTCAGTGAGGATTCTACATTTCTGGTGATATTCCCACAAGTTTTTCGTCTTTGTATGGCAGCTTATGTTCATCAAACGTAGTTGACAGATTGGCTTGCACATGTCCCCGCTGAAGGCCGGTTTCTGCTCATCTTAGAGGACTTATCCGTCGTCTAAACTCTCTTACAGTGATCTCAAAGAATTTCCAAGTGAACAACTCTGAGGCATTTGCACACATTCCCGACAAGGAGCTTTATATTTTCCCCAGTAGTACGTTTGAAACTCAATTTTGGTCGATTGATCTCACGCAACGTAGCCGTACCGCCCGATGATCAGCAAGCGCCTGTCAGTCCGCAAGGAACAATACCTATATCGTACATGTTTCCATTGTCAACTGTCAATGCGACTCAGCTCTCTGGAGGTTCAGTAAAGATTGTAGATTCGACAACCTTTCCAATATCGACCACCATCGCGGCAGCAGAAGTCACTGTCGAGCCAGGAGCAATGCGGTAAATATCAAAAATCTTGTAGCCTATTTGTCTCATTGACGGTACTTTCAGGGAACTTCATGTAGGTATCGCAATTCTTCAAACAAGAGCTGAATGGCTGAAGTGTGGTATAACAAGTGGCACCCTACTATGGATGAATGGAGTTTCTTCATGTATGCAATTTTCGACTTGTATCACTATCTGAGCTGACCGTCTGTAACAGAGAAGGGACTGGTCGCGTTACCGTCTTCGCTTCACAAAGCAACGCCAGGACATTCAACTACCAGGTGAGTGCCATTGCTTTTCATGTTTGTGGCATATGATTGACGCGATTATAGGCTGGCGATATCGGTGAGCAACAGCTTTCTATAGAAGCTAGGTTTTAATTGTTGCCCTTAAAATAGGCTATGTTCCTGCTGCAATGGGTATGTACATTCTCTTCCGCACTGCTGAGCTATATGTATAACTAACGACTATTCTAGGACATTACGTGGAAAACACTGGGAATACAACGCTACGCTTCCTTGAAATATTCAACTCAGGTCAGAAATAGTTTTGCGGCTCCGCGTATTCCTGATACTAACCACATAATTTTCATACCAATAGACCGATTCCAGGATATCAGTCTGAACCAGGCCAGTGATCTTTTCTATCATTTCTGTCTGACAACTGATTTGATCCACAGTGGCTGGCATTGACTCCTCCATCTCTGGTGAAAGCTCACCTGAATCTTGATGACGAGACAATTGCGCAGCTATCAAAGACGAAGCCAACAGTCATTGGGTGATTGTGACTCACGAATAGCAAGGTTTCCGGGTAAATAGATGTTCACATTTCATGTATGTAGTAACGAACACGAACCGTGAAGAACGATATAATTCATCATTATATCCCTCGTAAAAATTGAAGGAAACCGTGACTCGTACGTGTGAGAAAAATAAGAATAACAATTGAGGCATGAGTCCTATGTATTGAAACTTAGGCGTTCTCTTTGCAGAAAATATTTAGTCTTGTTCTACGCTGTCCCCTCACATTACCTCCGATTGCGATACCTTGTTCCTTATTGGCTTCCCTAATCCTGTTCCGACCAGATGGAAGTCTCATTTCATCTCGCAGATAAAGCGTGCTCAAGTTGACCGAATAGCAATGGATACTGTCACTTCTTCAATGAATTATCGTTCAAAATTTCCTTCCTTATCTAAACTTTGCGATATCGGTGCATCCGCCCATCATCAATCACCCAGTGGAGGTCTTCATGAGAACTGCACATCTCGTTGCCCAACTCAATGAGATCAGAACAGAGTCAGAGAACGACGCCAAGTCGAACGCCAGGGAAGGATAGCATAGGGCAGAAAGCGTATATGGAGAAATAAACATCAGATTCTGGAGTGGCGTCGATTCAAAGCAGACTCATTACAGCTGATTATGGGGGGAAAAAGCCCAGTACCTCGTAATCCCGAAGTACTGAACCGATTTAGAAAGGATTTCCGAAGAAGACATCCTCGACGTGTTTATCTATGCATCCTCTGCCTGGACTGACCATAGAATAATGCTTTGAAAGCTATGTAGTAGCTCCTCAATTCGCTTGCCGACTCATTGTTGCAAGGGTACTGGGTTAACACAATTTGGATTCCGGGAGTTGGCTTTCTAGAAAATTCAGAGTAAGAATAAACACGACCCTTGCATCACTTTGGCACAGAAATCACTCGAGATGCGGCGAATTTGCACGATGTTTCGCGAAACTGGTCAAGGATCTCAGCGACGTTTTTGGCAGGTCGTAAAGGTCAACGCAGTTCACCCAGGTTCGCACTAGTTAGTTCAGTTCCAGCAGGTACGGTTCTTCCTTCCTTCGAAGCTTGGCTTTGATAATGGTCGTAATAATCTTCAGTGTGCTGAATCCAACAATGCCGTCTCTCTCGGGATCTGATATTTCCGATTCTTCGTCGCCACATCATTGTAATCGCAATAAGGAGAAAAAGAATGATCAGTAGAGCAAGGTCTTCAAAGGAGAAGTTCCTGCGTAAGCGGAAGAGTGTCGTGTGGCGCCGTGGCACGGAATTTCGATGATATTATTTTTTTATTGTCTTGAATATACATACCCTCGGATAAAGGCAAGACTCTTTATCAGCGATGGAGTTTCGGAGGCCAATCACAAGATCCTGAAGATTAATATTGAGAGTCTGAGTATATAACTGAAAAGAACCCTGAAAACTGCGCACAACGGTCGAGCTGTAGAAACAGCTTACAGTGTGTATTCTGCTTGATACGAAGGTGATGATATTTCGCTCCTGTAGCTTCGGTCACATTTCGACCAATCGTTCACCTGCAGTTGAGCTTCATAAACCGAATATTTTGAAGCAAGATCGGGCGCTTGATAATAATAATGTGGCTGACTGGCTGCACGTGGTAAAAGCCTGCCCTAAATTATGAAGGCCACATAAAAAAATTTTCTTTCCCACCTTTTCCCACAACAATGAACGTTGTGAGTATCATTCTCTGTTGTTCGTCGAAAAGATGAAAATATTTCCATGTTTATTGAGCGTCGAGAACTACCAATTCTTTGACGCGATGTATCTTATTTTGTCATAGTTACACTGATCGGTTTTGTCTTTTTTATGTTTGCAGACGCTGACTGCATCCTCCAGATCAAAGCGGCTACCAAACTGGCGGAGAAAAGATGACGGGGTGTGGAGGACCTTTTTGTTCATTGTTTCTTGCTGCTGCTTGTGAGTCCATTCGCATACCTCCCTTGTGTATTTGTTTTCTCGTCTGTACGATGATACAAAACCATTCAAACTAGAGTATCTGAGCGCCTTCGGGTCCTATGCTTTAAAAACATCTGTCAATCCACTGAATTTCCTTGCATCTATTCCATTCCGTACGAACATCACCATCTTACTCAACTGATCTCCTTCGTGTTTTTCTTAGGCATGGTTGTATAGGACATTTCCTACTACTTTCGGTGAGCTTCTACCACCTTCCTTCCTCCTTTGTGATGATATGAATGGAGTTACCGCCTGATCATGCCTTCGGGTTTGTTGACGACACTTCCAAGGCTGTTTTTTTAAAACACTGAACCCGTAGTCCACTCAATCTCCTTCTACGTCTTGCTCATCAGTCTCTTAACAGATGTCGAAATTCAGCATTGCCTTCCCATGCTATGTGTATCTGAGGTGGTGAGTATGATGCGCCCTTTCCCTCAAGTCCAATGATGCAATTTTATCACGACGGTCTTCGTACTATATCTGCCGAAAGTGCCCGCCACAGCTCAATTCTTCGGGCAACCCCTTCTGAACCTTCTCTTCTTGTCTCCACTCTGCCCTTTTACTGACTATTGCATTTCAGAGTGCTGTCATCTCGTCCCGATGTTGTGTCGTGTGCGCTGTTGTGGTGAGTTCATTCATCACTCCCCACGTTGTTCTTTCACTTCCCAGTTCTTGATGATAATGTCCAATTCAATTATCAACTAGAAGCTGTTTCTGAGCTTTGGCTTTGATTGAACTCACATTACTGACTCTTCGTTTTTCTTCCTGTTTCACACACGAGGTACTGATCAAGCTGTTCTTATAGATGGAGTGGATCCTTCGTATCTCAATGGATGTACTATGGTGTATAATATATTCATTGTTTATTGAATGACTGAGTCATCTACTTATGTGTGAAAAATCGACGAATTGTCTGCAAAATTGGTTTGTGCAGACTGCAGTAAGTTGTCAATCTCTGTCATGAATGACTGCCAGTCCTCATCTGGCCTAATCCAAAATACTGTTCAGCATTCGAAAGCAATTTTAAAACCAGTAGGAACTTACCGGGATGTCTCGCTGGAAGCACAGGATGTCTCGACAGTTCCACCGAAAGGATTAATGTCGGGGTAGGGAGTATTCGCGCTTGTGCTCACGGGTGCACTAGGCATTTGTAACGGTGATTTGCTGAGCTCATGTGAATGGTATGGGAGGTCAAGTCTCTCAAACTGAACGACTGGATCAAGTGCAGGGTCAGCTCCAGAACTGGAGCGAATTTGCGATGAACCAGTTCCATTCCGCGGAAGGTACCGCTCGAAATCTGAATCTTGCGCGGGTGATCCATCTGCCAGCGTTCTTGAACGCTTCAGAGAACGCGTCACCGGAAGATTCACCGAAATGACACTGTTCAGAGTATCACTATAGGAAGATTCAATCAACAGGAACGAGAACAGGGGCCTGAGACGCACCATAAACGGCCCGCAGCTTGGTATCTATTTTAAGCAGTGAGCTCATCGGTAGAGCTAAAGAAAGAAAAAGCTGTACCGGTTTTCATACATCCCAAGCAGGCTGATACACCTACGTACGTCCCCCAGCTCCTTGGATGGGTCCAGCGCAACCAAGTTCCGCAGGCCTCTCCACAAGTTGATCAGCAGGACGATGGCTGAATCGAAAAGAGGTCCCTGAGAGTCATTTGAGCTGAGTGTGAACGAGCGAGAAAATCAGGGGCCTACTATTAGAAGAGGTAGAGCGACGAACGGCAGTTGACGATGATGTGTCTCCAATAGACCAATCAACGATCGCGCGGAATTGGCACAAATCGTCACTGACGGGAACATCGGGCCAACTTCAGATTGGCTGGAGCGGGAAAGAAATGGTTTGTGTACTGTGCTTTGCCTAAGTAAGACAGAAAAACCTCAAGCATCACAAATCACCTTGGAACTGAGCCCAGTAATATGTAGCGTATAACATACTCGATTGGCGGAGTAAGATCTCGCTTTGTCTCTGCGGGTCCCACCTAACTAACAGCCGTATGAGCGCGGAGTAAGGCAAACCGTTCAGCGGAGATATAATTACGATGACTTGGAATTGAATCGACCCATTTGTTCAGTGCTGCGTCTAATTCGATCAACGCCTTCTGGCCCCACTCTGTGCTGGGAATGCCCAATCGATTCCATAACGCCGAGGTTTTCACTGAATCGTTGACTGAATACTTCGAACAGGTTAGCACATCGAACTGGTGCGATAATGTTCAACTTACAAAGGCCTGATTTGCAAGTCCAACGATTTCAAAAAGTTTAATATAATATGTCCAGAATGATAGAAGTGACGGTTCGGACTGAGGGACGGTTCCTGTGTGACTGTCTTTGGCCTTCTCTCGCAGCCCCATTTGGAACTCTTGGGGATAATCAGCGTCAACGCTATATTGCAATTGAAATGAGTGATACTTCAACGAGACAACGCTTGAACCATACTTTTCGGGAAGTGTTACTCGAGGCCTTCCAAGTGTGACACTGGCATATATATCGAATATTATTAGACACCAAAACGCGCGCCTCCATAGTTCAGTCTCGATAGTATTGTCTGAAACCACGAAATGTCGTGCATGAACACCCTTTTGATGTGCAGAGCGAATTCCAATCGCGACGAGAAAGAAAGCCAAACTTGAGACGTTAGTGGTATGGATATAGAGGGAAGCCAACTGCGAGAGGACGTATGTGACGATTTGGCTCACTCGAGCTGGAACCAAACTTACTGGATAGATTTGAAACTCATGTATCGAGGGAGCGTCTTCAAATCGATGCATGAGTTGTATCTGGCGAAAGTATTTCCAGCCTTTGGAATACTCTGACTCAGTGCCCTCAGATAGGGTTCGTGGGTCATTTGAATGTTGAGAGGCTAAGCTGCATATCATCAAGATAAGCGCACCAAATCGTCTATCGGTGGTATGGACGCCGTCAAGCAGAGATCGTTCCAGTGTGGGTCGATGAAGCATTGGGAAGTATGGGTCCACGTTGGTGAAATACAACTCAATGAGATCATGCATTAAATCGTCTTCTGGAAAGACATAAGAAGTTTGGTGCGAAGGAAAGGGAGCCTGCCACTGGAGAAAGGATGGGTAGGTCTGAAGATATTTCCGAAACAGCCTGCTCACCTTTGGTACTGACCATAGCCCGGGCCGTTCAAGCTTGTTTACCTTGATTGACGGCTGAGACTCTCCTCCAGATATTTCACCTTTAATATTGAGCGCGTTCCGCAGTAATTGAAAGGTACTAGAGCCACCATAGTGCCGTGTGCCATCGACTGAAAGAACTTCTTCGAACTGAAGAGCCAGGGCATTCATATCGTCAGCATTGCTATCTGCAACATCGATTGCCAGAACACCACACTCATGAAGGATGCTTGAAGTACTAGACAATGATTCAGGCCGGGTGGAGTTGAGCGCTTGCTTGAGCCGTGTTTCTAGAGATTGAACTTGGAGGGCAAGATCAATAACCAGACTTCTAACAAAACCCAGGTCTTCAGGAAGAGTGTAAGAGTCAACGGAATCGACGATTGAAGAAACAATCTGCCTCAAATTTGACTTGTGTGCCGAAGACCTTCGAGATGACCTGCTAAGCCTATTTGATCTCATGAAATTTGGTCGCAGAAGCGGTTGACTTGCCCTACTTTAGGTCCGCGTCTCTGAAAAGTTTGTTGTAAGTGGTATGAGCTAGTCGAATTCTGCGGAAAATGCACCTTGTTCGGTACGTTGTGCGTGCATTTTGTTTTCCATTTAACGCATTCAGAGCAGATATCTCCGGTTATCGTCGCGCTGTCACCTTGAGGGTTCAGTCATCACCGAACTAATTCAGGGTAATACTCTGAACTTACATCGCACTGAGGTCGTAAACGGAGGTCAATCCTAGTCTTACAGTATGGCAGTAGCTTTACCTTTGCGTTTTCTACACTCGTCGCAAGCATTCAGCAATCGTTTTCGAGGCTGTTTAATCATGGCTGAAGCACAAAGCTTAAGAGTTATAAGCGCCTGAAGCTCTGATTAGATAAGATATCATTCAGTCACTGTCAAATTGACGCAAACTTGAAATACTTATTACCGATGCTCAAGGCAAAATGGCGACGAGTTAGCTACGCGGAGTCATGTTCTCAGTTAATGCGAGGCCGGTAGACGCTGAATTCGACCGACTAAACACCGTAACCCCAGGAAGTTCGTCTACCCCGCTACTCTTTGACCTATCAGAAAATATGAATGTCTCTTCTCAAATGTGAGGGCTATGTGCTAAGACGTCAAGGTGTGGAACACTGACATCTCAGGAGTCGAAACGAAATTTTAATATGTGCAATTACTTTCCCAGTCATGGGTTACGCTTCTGTGGCGCTCTCGTACTGAATCATGCATGCTCTTGTGAGAATCATACAGAGTTCAAAATGTGCCTCAGTACGTCAAATTGAAGTTTCTATTACTGGAATTCTTATCCATACTCTCTTCTCTAGCTTTGCAAGAGTTTTCAAGAGTTTTCAAGAGAGAGAATGGATGGCCTCAGGTTGCATAAATTCTGTTCTGTTGAAGATCAAGAACCTTTACAGATGTTAGTACTCTGCTTACTCTTCGCTGATGGGTAGTCTTGCTTACTGTCTCTTGACACAATTCTCCCCTTCGTAACACTTAGCTTCTCAATCGCAGATGATCCGATCATTCAAGCTACCGGTTTCTAGTGGAAACTTTGACCTCAATTTTGTTGAGGTATACGGTCCACCATACTGAACATTTCTGACCCATGAAGTCGTGTTTTGATAGTGGCAGTTATCATTCTTCGAGCCTGCAAGTAATACAAGATGAAGGTGCGCATTACCTCGTAGCCCTAGGGAAACACGTTCTGAGGGTGTTTGGGGCACAGCAATGGCCTAGGCGGCCAGGCCATGAACGTAATATAACTCCACGGAACCCAAACGGTTTCTGGAATCCGAACTCAACTCGCTGTGGCTAAAGTTTACATGTATACACCGTTCCTGCGATACGTCAATGCAAGCCCTTTGGTCAATTACCTCTTCCGTCTTGACCACTATCCGCCCCAGAGGGTGCTTCGCTGTATTGTCTCTCCTAAGCCTGCAATCACTCGTGCCCTCGTAAAAGACGGAGTTATTATTCCTGCTTTTCGAGGAAAGATTCTGCGTTTTTGTTCTTGGTAAAACGTTACTCTACGTACGTTTCTTTTCGTCTCGTTTCTCGCATGAGTCTTCCTTTTATTCATTCTTCTCCCTTACTTTTTTTTTGCCACCAATGCTGATGTATATGACCCCAGGTTTCATCGCTTGGAAATGGACTTTAGTTTCGACTCGGATGTAACAGCGGCCTCGACTCGACCGCTATTCAACTACACTAGTGCTAGCAGTAGCAGCAAACAACCCACCAACCCAATTGCTACCGAATTCGACGTATCATCATTTAAAAATGATGGTTTTAGCGACTTCACTCTCGATCTGAGCTGTCTGTCTAATCCCTCGTCGCCAGCAAGCTCACCGCCAACGCCACTCGCTTCCGACAATGAGATGGCTATACTCCCAACGCCTTCTCCCTCGTCCCCACTTTTACCTCAAATGGGAGGGAGTCCCCGGAGTAGCCCAGTCCCGCCAGAGACACCACCACCGAAAGCTTCCCCGATCACCAGAGCAACATCCTTGATGCGCATGTCGCTACCGGCCATGAAATACATCGGCCGAGGGACGCCCATTGACCCTGGTCGAAGATCACAGTGGGGAGGTAGGAAGAGCGAAGAAGTGACCGAAGATGGAATGCTTTTTTCAGAAACTCGTGCTCACTCACTCGACTCGCACAATTATCCCCATCGTCGTTCTATCTCATCTGAGTGGCAGGCTGTCTCCGAACCTCGAGCCTTATCTCCTCTCCATATGGATATTGACTCTTCCCTCGAGAGGCTTACGCCGAATTTTCTCGAACCTCTACCCGAGTCAGCAAAGATACAAATACAGGTTGACTCAGACCCCACTGAATGGGAGTCATTGATGAAGACAGTATTAGGATCCTCCGATCACCCGTCGTCTTCAAAGCCCCGTACTACAGACGGAGCAACAACTTCCAGTCGACGAAGTAGCCAGGGTCCTGTTCCTGGTCTCCCCCAGCATCCCAATGGCTTTGATATCGTTCTCGGACTCAACTCCGCTCTGGACTTGGGCCTCGGTCTCGGAAAGGGCATGAATTTCTTCGATTTGGGTTTAATTCCCGATTCTGGAAGAGATAGTCCTTCAGTTTATTCTTTAGCTCCGGAGAGTCCCGATCGTACTCTGCTTCCTCTTGAAGAGAAGATGAGTCAGGCGGCTCAAGGAGTTGGTGCTCCAAAAACAAATCCGGATTCACGGCCTGTGCAGGAACAGGAACAGGAGCAGGGGCGGAAGGAGCCACGACAACAAGAGCTGCATTCATCCGAAGATGGCGGTTCTGGGAGCTCCTCCGCCGAGACTCGAGCTCCTGCAGCTGCTCCCTTTGAACCGAAAGCTATGCACGATTTCCAGAGAATGCATTGGTGGCAAAAGGCTGTTTTCAGGTTTAGGAAAGTGCAGAAGCTCATAAAGGCACCAAGTAGAATGTAATATGGGAGAAGGAAACTGTTTCGCGTATGCATATTCGTAGAGAAGAACATTGAAATCAGAAGGGCGGGTATCATGTATTCATTATTTCTTGTTACTCTTTTTGGCGCTGCTCACTGCGTTCGAATTCCCGACTATCAGCTATACCTTCGATCTTCTCACATAACAGGACAATGATCCTCCTTGATACTTGTTTTTGGATAATTTCCGATTCATTCTGACTAGTTCATTCGATCTGTTACCGCACTTTCCTTTCATTTCCATTTCCTCGCCTCGTCATGGCTCGACGTTCACACCTTCTTTTATTCTTTTCCATAGTCTTCCCTTTTTTTGACCTCGATATTTATTATACAAATAAAAAAGCACCCACTCCCTCAGGTATCTCCTAACTTTTCTCTCAACAAATCGATTGTTAAATTCGAAGAGATACAAACTACACCGACATCCACAACACCAGTGAAGCACATAATACGATATAAACTTCTGCTTCAGCTCTAGATCCGGCATTATTTGCCACCAAAGTCTCCGTCTGGACCGATGTCCCGTTCGCCATACAGGCTGATGTGAAATCTGTTCGTTCAAAACGCAGTGCACTGCATCAGCGTGGCCCACACTATGAAGTACAACGGTCATATGAGGACATACTAGTCAAATATTGCTCCGCCGAAGATAAAACCATCCCGGGAGAATTGTCATACCCACACTGAAGGCATGTTGCAAGGTTTTTGCTAACGGTGTCTGTACACGCGCAAGTGGTGATGTTACAGTCCTACTCGACAATTATCAATTAATATACATGAGTTTATAGGAATGAAGGACCGAGATTAGTACTCACAGTAAGTGGCGGTCTCAGAAATGAAGAGCACGCAGTTGTCCCGCAATATCCAGATGTAATGGAGGTAAAGTTGAGAGTTTGAATAGCGTTCTCCGCAACCAAAGAGTTCAAGTCCTTGCTCGGCACAGCCAGAGCTAAGCAATCGGAGTGTGGTCAGCAAACAACTTGGGTTTAGTAGTGTCAACAAAACCCACCGAGCACGTACGAAAACTTCAGAAGCAATAACACAATCAATGTGACTCTAAACATACTATGCAATGTTACACGATACAATAGAATTCGTCAATCGAAAGAGAGTCGTAGGAGGACCAGCCACTCAATGAGAATATGGAGGCTGAACACGATCAAAGGTAAGTGGGAAAGGGTCTATTGAAGGCAGTGGCAACCACAGAGTCCGTCCTTTTTATGCATTGAGCAGACATAAATAAACCGGGGCTGGAACTATTTCTGGATTGGTCTCGATGATTTTTTATGTCTTCGATGACAACAAAGGCAAACATTCAGATTGAGCCTTTGAGGGGAAATAACAATGGCAACAATGAATACAAAGGGCAAATAGAAGAGAGATGACGAGGTAAAAATAAAATGGCGGTGTAGCTATATGATTTCTGTAAGTAGCTTCCGCCCACTTTAGAGGCAGACCCCTAGCTCATTTGATTATGAAACCTTACATGAGTCATGGAGGTTAGAATCTCACACGGAAAACACGCTCAGTCCTTGACCAATCTGACTCGAAGAATAGTGAACTTTCAAATATATGCCTCATGCGCATGTTGAATTGAGAAACCAAGGGGGAGTTCAAAATCCGAAGAGGAAATTTCCAGATATTCTATGCTATCTATCAAACTCTGATCAGGATTTCAGGAAGGATGTGGAATCGACGAGAATATATGTCGTTCAAGACACCAGAACCTTGCTTTTGGAAGAGTTAAGCTTCGGTTTATGACAGCCATTGCTTCAACTGGAACAAAGCTTTACGTGGGTCACGGACAAACCTCGCTCATATTCACATCGATATCGGTAAACTGAGAAAGCGTGGGTTGTGAATGACAGGAGATATTCAGTAAGCTGTTGGAACAGCGCCTCGCAAATATCTCCTGTCATACACAACCATGCCCAACCTCCTAGAGGGAACGAAACAGCATAAGGCGGCTCCAGGACTTCCGTCGAGCGAGATATTCGATTTGCGTCAAGGATCCTTCTTTATTTTCCCCTACAAGAATGATCAAACGCGTACGGTTCGCTTGGAACGCGTGATATTCCGCTCCAGCGGCATAATCGGTCGAGGCACTATGGTTATTAGGGTGATGTGTGCTTGTTGTAATTGTCCGCCTAATCGATGTGATTGGAAGGAAAAGAAACTCGTTTTGAAGATGGGCTTCCCGAGCACAACTCGCATCTCTGAGCGGATGTTCATGGATCGCTGCAAGGAGTTGGCACAAGGAGAACATGCTTGGGTCCTTAACCACTTACCCAATATCATTTGGTCATTCGATATTCCTTTTCGTGACGATTCACCACAGGATAACTTCAAGAAAAAGTTTGTGGATGATCATGAGATGCGTGTTGGCATGCGGGGTGTCATTTTGGAGGAGTTGAAACCGCTCTCGAGTCTCAAGACGGCAAAGGAACGTGCTCAAGTTTTTTATGATATTGTTCAATGCGAGTTCTCTGTCTATATCAAGCATTCTCATTCAACTATCTATTCATTCCAGGCCACCACTGGGTTCGGGAATACCTTAGAATCCTTCATCGCGATATCAGCCAAGGGAATATCATGGTGCGTGAAAAAAATGGGAAGAAGTACGGAGTTTTGAATGACTGGGATCTTGCGATCTGGCTCGACGACAAACGTGATGGGCCCACATCCCAATTTCGTACCGGAACGAAACCTTACATGGCTCACGAACAACACTCTTCTAAATGGAAAGGTCCTCATCGATACCGCCATGATTTGGAGTCCATCTTCTATGTGATGCTGCTCTTAGTGTGCCTTTACTCCCGTCCTGACGAAAAACTCCGTCGCCCTAGAACCGAAGGCGATCGGTACGAGGAATGGCATCAGCGCGACGATGAGTTTTTGTATGACAAGAAACATCATGCTGTCACTGCTGCTGCTACCTGGAAACCCCCAGTAACCGCTTTTTTCTCTGGTTTCGTCTTGTGGCTGATTACACTTCAACGATCCATACGTCGGGGGTTCTATGAATTCGGAGATGCCACGCAACTTGGTCCGAAAGCACTGAACCCAGAGATGCATTATGTCGATGAAGAAACGCTCGGCGGTCATCTTTCCTACGAGAAGGTTATCTCAATTGTGCATCTTTTCGAGGAAGAAGAGCTCGAAACACGTGGTCGCGAATGGCAGCTGCACCTGGAGAACCTTCGCCAGAATCGGGTTGACTGATTTTGTTTCCAAGTACATCCTAACTCTTGAGCTACTCTATACATACGCATGTGCGTATACTTACTATGCTCCTTTGTGCACTGTTTCCATACATGAATCACTATCATCAGTCTATCCTCTGTGAATATTTGAAACTTGGTTCGTTCTCGAACGATGCTAATACCAGCAAGGAGCCGCTCCTACTTCTACTTATTTCTTCAAAATGCAATTGATGTGCTCCATTTTTGACTGCCAGTCTCCTTGAGGTATGGGAATGTATCACCAAGAAATCACTCTTCCCTTCCCTTACAAAACAACCACTAGCAGATGTTAGTCGTGACACAGGTTTCACCGAATTGACATTAACATTTTGTTTCAATGTCAAGGCACTCGTTTAAAGTACGCTACTTGTCGTTGTCTGCTTGAGGAACGAGACTAGCAGAGGAAGAAAGGTTTGCGTTCCAAAAGTCATGTTCGCGCGCATTCCACCGTCTGATGTGACCTCAGCGAGCTATTGGCACGAGACCGCATTTGGGTCTTTGACCATATCAATTTGGGTAGTCACTGGCATCACCCGCATTGCTAATACCATTCTAGACGTTATATTACCCTCGGGACGGCGTCAGCAAAGTGAACACAGTCGAAATCACACACTTAGTACCAAGATGGGCGTAAAGAATTGCTCACATCAAACACTTCTCAGGACCAGGAGAGCATGAGTGTCAGCAGTAACCGGAGTCTTGTACAAGATGATGCGACGTTTTAACAAACTTCCACAGCTACCAGAGCGACTTACTCCCCAAGGCGTGAGGATGCAAGGGTTGCACAGTATGTCCAACGGTGCCGAGTAGCCACGTGGTCCTTTTCCTTGTTGACTCCTGAGGCTGTAGTAAATGCCTCGAACAAAATGGGACTCCCATCTTGCTCGAGCTATTTACTACGAGCGTTCGGTAGCTGTCACCTTTGCTCTTCGCTGCCTGTATTGATACTATCTAATCTATCACAGGCAATCGTTGAATCTAAGGTACTGACATTTCTATGTTCTTCATTCATGTCTGTATTGAACTTTCCTATCGCAGTTGCTCAACTTCAATCACCAAGAAGATAGACTAATTTTCGCAAAGATGATCAAACGTTTGTGCTCTCTACCGCTGGAGGACCTTGGCTTCGCTCCGAATCTGGAAGCGGACTTCATAAAAAATCCAGCCAGCCTCCTAGAGGCAATGAAACTACCAGAGCAGAAGGATACCACAGGACCTCCCTCGAGTGAGATATTCGATCTTTGTCAAGGATCTTCCTTCACTTTCCCCTACAAAGATGATCAAACGCGTACGGTTCGCTTGAAACGCGTGATATTCCGCTCCAACAGCATTATCGGTCGAGGCACTACGGTTATTAGGGTGGAGTGTGCTTGTTGTAATTGTCCGCCTGCTCGATGTGATTGGAAGGAAAAGAAACTCGTTTTGAAGATGAGCTTCCCAAGCAAAACTCGTGTCTCAGAGCGGACGTTTATGGACCGCTGCAAGGAGTTGGCACAAGGAGAATATGCTTGGGTCTCTAACCACTTACCCGATCTCATTTGGTCATTCGATATTCCTTTTCGTGACGGTTCACCACAGGCTAATCTCGGGGAAAAGTTTAAGGATTATGAGATGCGTGTCATGCGGGGTGTCATCTTGGAGGAGTTGAAACCGCTTTCGAGTCTCAAGACGGCAAGAGAGTGCGCTCAAGTTTTCTATGATATTGTTCAATGCGAGTTCTCTATCTATATCAAGCGTTCTCATTTCTCATCTAACGGGCTATCCATTTCAGGTCATCATTGGGTTTGGAAATACCCCAGAATCCTTCATCGCGATATCAGCCAAGGGAATATCATGGTGCGTGAAAAGAATGGGAAGAAGTACGGAGTTTTGAATGACTGGGATCTTGCGATCTGGCTCGACGACAAACGTGATGGGCCTACATCCCAATTTCGTACCGGAACGAAACCTTACATGGCCCACGAACAACACTCTGTTGAATGGAAAGGTCCTCATCGATACCGCCATGATCTGGAGTCCATCTTCTACGTGATGCTGCTCTTAGTGTGCCTTTACTCTCGTCCTGATGAAAAACTCCGTCGCTATAAGAATCAAAGTTATCAATACCAGGAATGGCATCAAAGCGACGATAGGTCTCTGTATTTGGAGAAACATCATACTATCCGTGCTGATGATTGGGAACCCCCGGTGACAACTTTTTTCTTTGGTTTCCTCTTGTGGTTGAGTAGACTTCAAGACTCCTTCCGTTCTGGCTTCATTGATCGAGGAAATTTTCATCGTGCCGTTCGAAAAACTGCGCAGCTGGACCGTTCGCACACCCAGATGAACTTTTATGATGAAGATACCCTCGGTGGTCATCTTTCATACGAGGGCATTGTGTCGATTGTGCATGTATTCGAGGAGGAAGAGCTCGAAACACGTGGTCGCGAATGGCAGTTACACCTGGATAATCTTCGTCAGAAACAAGTTGGCTGATTTCATTTCCATATACATCCTACTAGCTGTTGCCCCTGTGAGCCCAACGAGTTCTCGATAACGAGCTGACATAGAATTGGCGGTGCAGCTAGTATATAATTCCACTGTAGCTTCCATCTTCAATTAAGACTTTAGCTCCGAGAGTTAGTTGTGAAACCCTTACAAGAGTCTCAGAGCAAGACTTGGCACACGGGAAACACGTTCAGTGGGTCCTTAACCAGTTGACTCAAAGAATGATAACCGTCGGTAAGATATACACCTCACTGGCATGTGCATGTTCAATTCAGAGAACAAGGGAGAGTTTGAAGTCCGAAGAAGAAATTTCCACAAGTTCTATGCAACTTATTGAACTTGGTTTTTGATCAGGATATTCAGTAAAGAAAGCATGGAAAGCGGAATTGAACAGAAAGATATGGTATTCTGATAACCAGGACCTGTCTTTTGTGATAATCGAGCTTTGGGTTATGATGCTAGCAGCTAGCCATTTCTTCAACTGGAACACAGAGCTTTACGTGTCTCATGGCCAAACCTTGCATGATTGCCAAGGCCCACATACACATCGATATCGGTAAACTTAGAATGCATGGTTCAACGTGAATGACGAGAGGTATTCAGTAAGCTGTTAGAACAGCGCCACGGCCTCAGCAGAAACATTTCTCATCGGTTAACATGAGCTAGACAAAAAGAGAAATAAAGCCTGAGTACACGCGTCTTTGTCGTGTCGGTGTCGAACACTCAGGAACTATTGAATGCTGTGAAGAAACACATAGAGTGGCGGAGATGGTAATTTTAGAGAATACTTAGTCTTATTGTTCAAGAATCAACTACCTTCATCGATTGATGGATTATGGAAGAACTTGAACAGGATTGCAGATTGTCTGCTTCAGGAACGAGACTAGCAGAGGAAGAAAGGTGTGGACTCCAAAAGTCATGTTCGCGTGCATTCTACCGTCTGAGGTGACTTCAGCGAGCTATTGGCACGAGACCGCACTTGGGTCTTTAAATTTAGGTAGTCTACTATCATCACTCGCATTGCTAATACCACTGGCATTCTCGACGTTATAGTACCCTCGGGACGGCGTCAGCAAAGTGATTCGTGAACAGTCAAAATCTCACACTTACCAAGATGGACATAGTAAAGAATTGCTCGCATCAACGACTCTTAATGTTTTGATTGTGGTAAAGGAGAATGTAAGCTGTGAGCTTGACGAGTTTGGAGATGAGCTGAAATAGAATTGGCGGTGTAGGGTTCCACTGTAGCTTCCATCCTCTTTACTAGATGCAGGACTTTAGCTCCGAGCTACTAGTTATGAAACCTTACACGAGTCTCGGAGCAAGAGTTAGCACACGGGAAACACGTTCAGTGGGTCCTTGACCAGTTTGACTCCAAGAATGGTAGTAAGATAATACATCTCATGCGCATCTCCAATTGAGAGAACATTCAACACAAGGAGTTCAACGCCTGAAGGGGAAATTTCCAGAAATTCTATGCTACATTCAGTCTACTAGTACTTCGGCTTTTGATTAGATATCATTAAAGACACATGGAAAGCGGAATTGATCAGAAAGATGTATTGATGTCCAGGTCCTTGCTTTTGGAATAATCAAGGTTTGGGTTATGACAGCCATTTCTTCAACTCAAACACAGAGCTTTACGTGTGTCATGGACAACCCTCGCATGATTGCGAAGGCCCACATACACATCGATATCGGTAAATTTAGAATGCATGGTTGTGTTGAATGACAGGAGGTATTCAGTAAGCTGTTAGAACAACGCCACGGCCTCACAAAAATCTAAACATTTCTCATCAGTTAACATGAGCTAGACAAAAAGAGAAACAAAGGCTGAGTACACGTGTCTTTGTCGTGTCGGTGTCAAACACTCAGGAACTATGGGACACCCAATGCTGTGAAGAAACACATTGAGTGGCGGAGATGGTAATTTTAGAGAATATTTAGTCTTATTGTTCAACTACCTTCATCGATTGATGAATTATGGAAGAACAACGGGATCGCAGGTTCACAATAAGCTGATTTTCTGGATGATTATAGTCCTGGGAGTACACTCAGCATACTTATAAGATATGTCCAAAGGATTCTATATTCCCAACAGTCTCCCCAACATGTCTAAAGCGACAAGACGATCTGAGCGCAAGGCAAAACTCCCAGCAGCGCCAAATGCACCCTCGGGACAGACATCTCGCAAGCCTAAATCAGGACATGCAGAGGCACCTCAGGAAGGACATCCATCCCTTGTAAGCCTTAGTAGTCTGGCAGAATCTGCTACAGATAACTTACCCAGAGTTCAGCAGACAGAGAAAGCTAAACACGGACTCCGTGCTACGCCTGAGCAGACCGCTCTAGAGCGCCCAAACACGCCAGAGAGGCAACACAAACAGGTCACAAAGCATCTCGAGGATACTCCCCACAGCCATAGTAGCAGCTCATTTACTCTCGCTCTTCCTCCTGGTCAGAAATATGCAGTTGACCGAGCGAACAGGTATCTACATGCAGATTTGATTTTTACTCGGATCCTTCCTGTCAAGGAGTTTACGATGCACACATTAAACTTGGACGTCGATAAAAACACTTACATAATGTCGACAAAGGTGGAAGAAATTTTTGACACCTATCTGCGGGTAGTCAAAGATGCCAAAAACGAATTAGACCCTAAAGTCTACCCCGCCCTCATCGATTTACTCGACGTCATTCCAAGTGACCACACCATGTTCTATAAACAAGATCATGTGCAGGTCGGGGGTTCACTTGTAGGGCAAATTCCCGACATAGGCGTAATATTGAAGGAGCTTGCAGGCGATGGTGATGTATATGAAGGGCTTCATGACAAAAAAAAGAAGATACTTTGGGGCCATCTGCTTACAATCGTCGAAGACAAGGTCGCAAAAGGGAAACTGATCACACCTGAATGTGCGTTTATCATCAAGTGCTAATCAATCTGTTCTTGATCTATCTTCATAGTTGGCAAAGATGGAAATCAGAAGTGGTCCAAAGACGATGAAGATTCAGAGGGCGAGGAAGAAGGTCCCAAAGAGGATGAAGGCTCCAAAGAGGATGAAGATTTCGAGGGCTCCAAAGTTAGATCAGACACGGCTTATGATTTATTACGACAGCGTATGAGTGGTCAAAATCAAGATTGGGAACATGGTATGATTCCTCATTCTCTGAGTACCGTTATCTCTACAATGTCAATCAGAACCAACAGAACCGGCTGAAGGAGAATTAGAGACAAACCGCACGCCGAACACGTCTCAGGACCAGGCGACCATGGGTGTCAGCGGTAGCCGGACTAGCGCCAACTACTTGTACAAGAAGATGAGACATTACAACAAACTTCCACAGCGGGTACCAGATCGACTTACTGCCCAAGGTGTGAGGATGCAAGTTGCAGGGTATGCACGTGATATGGTTTCCTACGGTTTGCCGCGTAGCCACGTGCTCCTTTTCCTTGTTCCGAGATAAGATGACTAAGGTGGCTTATCATAGGATAAGTCAGCAAAGGCGGTGAGAGTCAAATGGCGCCTATCAGGTGCTTATCAATTCCTTTGCTCCCGACTCCAACCGCCGTCGCTCGCAGAATAACCTTCAAATAACAATTTTTGATCTTAATACAATGATCATCCCTCGAAATGGACCACTTCTCAACGATCCCTCGAGGGAGGCGCCAGAACGCGTTAGGAAGACTCACAAAGATCCAGAAACAATTTATCGTCTCACTAAACTTCCCATCGACTCAAAATTAAAGATGAACTATGAGAAGCAAACGCGAAATGCTACGCGACGCGAACGTGCCATTGGGGTAGAAGACAACGTGTCAGACGTTTCCTCTTACATCTCCATACCCGAAGAGGAATACGACAAAATCACAAAAGACCAACCATCTTTCGACAGAGTCAAATGCTGGCTCTCAGCACACACACTCAGCTGGCTTGCCGACAAGCGGAAGCAACTCAGAACAAGATCTAGAGATTCAGACAACACGCTACCTAATCTTGCCACAACTCAACCCCTCAAACGTTTCCGCGTAAACGATCAGTTGAACGAAGTTGACCCCACCACACGTCTCTTTATTTCTTTCGACCAAGCTTTCCTCGACTTGGGGCTTCACGGATATAACGTTCCGCTCGCTCTTTTCACCAACAAGAATATTGATCTCCTCAACAACAACTCTATTTAATTCCACCGAACGAAAATTTCCCACATCGAAGGTAAACCACAAATACTAGATCTCGCGGACGTCATGAAGAAGATGAGGGATAATCGAGACGCGGGCACCACACGGGAGTTGGAGCTTGAATACTTCGAATGGATAGAGGCGACGGAGAACCTTTACAACTACCAAGTATCACTATATACTGAAGGAACTGACGCTACAGGAAACACTTTGGTTTTTTCGAAAATCAAGTTGACCCTGTCAAACTCTACGACTTATGGAAGGACATCGAACTCGAAATGCGCCAGAAGCATCAAAACAAAAGGACGAACTTTGATCTCTTCGACTACAGGACTGAATGGGGACGAGTAAAATCGCGATTCGATGCGCTCGACACCACAACAAACAACACTTCTTCATCCTCCTCCCGCCACTTGCTCTTCAGTAACCAGAGGATTCAAAAGCCATCAATGGACCCAGCCAGGATTTCCTCCTCGAATTCCTTTTCCGACCGGCAACAAGGACAAAAGCCCTCGTAATCCCTGTTGCATCATCTGCGGGGGAGTTGGACACACTTATCTCGTCCACAACGACAATACCCACGGGCCACCAAAGTGGGCTGCTCGAGACGGATCTGACATTCTTCACCCGAGAACCAGAGCGCGGATTTGCTCCTACTGGAACATATTCTCCAACTGCTCGAAGAAATGCACCGCCGCAAACCACATATGCACATTATGCGGCGGGCCCCATCCAGCCCTCAAATGGGACCCTTCCTGCCGAGTACCCCGTCCCGCAAATGTCTAACACCGTTGATAAAGAACCTCTTTACCCTATTCTCGAATGGCATAACTTCTCGAACACAAAAACTATCCGGAAGTCTCTTAATAGCACGACAACCGAACTCACAGAAATATACGATCGCATCATCACGCCTTACAATGCTTCGGCTTCGCCATCGAGCTTACTCGATGCAACCTCTGGTCCGCTTACCCTTTCTTGGCAGAATACCTGACTGCAGGATTTCCTTTTGGCGATATGCCTATTTTACAGCAAAATATTATTATACCTAATCACTCATCAGTCAGCAAATACCCCAAAATCGTATGGGATTACATCCACGAAGAGGCCGCGGCTAAACGTATGTCGGGACCCTTCTCTGAATCAGAAGTGAACATCGCTATGCGAGGTTTCTTTTTCTGTTCACCATTCATCGTGTCAGAACAACAGCAGGGGCCCAACAAACCGACTAAGTACCGTGTATGCCGCAATCTGTCTAAAGACGGATACGACTCCTCAGGCGTTCCCGTGCCGTCAATTAACTCTCATATATTTCCCGACCACATTTGATTCCGCAACGCATACAGCTGATCTGGTGAGTCTCTCTCTTTATTTTCTACGGCTTGATTGCCTTATTTCTTGTTATCATATGCTATTACTCGGCCACGGATACACTTTCACATATCCGCCCACTATTCTTGTATGCCACATTCGGCTACGGACCCATTATTGCATGGACCCATTACTGCATGCTCATTTGCTGCAAAAAACTCGGGTTTATTCACCCACTATTCTTTATATGCCATTATTCGGCTATGGACCCATTACTGCATGCTTATTCGCTGCAAAAAACTCGGGTTTATTCACCCACTATTCTTTATATGCCATTATTCGGCTATGGACCCATTACTGCATGCTTATTCGCTGCAAAAACTCGGGTTTATTCACCCATTACTCTTTATATGCCATTGTTCCGCTATGGACCCATTACTGCACGCTCATTTGCTGAAAAATAAAAATAAAAAAATAAAAAAATAAAAATAAAAAAAGCTCGGGTTCATTCACCCACGATTCTTTATATTCGGGTTTCCGTCGCGAACTTATTCCCGTATGCATACTCGCTGTGAATGCGATTACTCATTCCATTATTTAAGATCGTCTCAATGCCTGCAGGCCACAGAGTGTGCACGATGGATATCTCAAAATTCCATTGCATCATTCCACTACGACCTCAGGATAAACCTTACATGGTCGTGCGAGACCCAGAGGGGAGTTTCTGGGTAGATCACTGCTTTGCGTTTGGCGCTGCTTCTGCCAGTTCGAATTCAGGGATGGTCTCGGGTGCCGGACGTGAGATATGAAAATCATACAACATTTCGCCGATTGCAAAAGTCGAGGATGACCTCGCCACTTTTGTCACACCAGATATTATCACCCTGCAGAACTACTCTAACCGTGATGATTTATTTGCCCTCACCTCAGAATTGGGCTTTCCATGGCACCCCGACAAGGGCGAACGGTTTTTTACTACAAAATTTACATTCATCGGATTCCTATGGGATTTACAACATTGTCGCGTCAGGCTGCCGGAAGAAAAGAGAGTGAAATATCTCTTCCGTCTTCAAGAATTCGTGAAATCTTTCGCCGACGTTTAGCACTGAGAATCGAAATTGAATCCATACACGGTACTCTTTGTCACATTGCATTTGTCTACGCTGATGGGAAAACACACTTTCCCCCGATTTCAAACTTTATGGCCTCCTATCGCAACCACAAAGTTGAGAAAGGGAAATACCCTGACAAAATCATACCGGAAGTACACTGGTGGATAGATTGACTACAAGACAACATATTTTTCACCAACTTCAACCACTAGGACCAATCCAAGACCATGGTTTATACGTCGATGCATCCACAGACTGGGGAATTGGGATTATTATAGGGGGAAATGGGCAGCTTTCCACCTCTACGACGACTGGAAGGTCGAAGGACGTGACATTTGCTGGCTCGAAACGGTTGCAATAGAAATTCTTGTTTATTTCCTTGAAGCTTCGGGCTTCAATTTGACACGACTACTTATCCACTCCGATAATCAAGGGACGATAGGAGCATTGAAGAAATCCCGCAGTCCTAATTACTGGATCAATATGTCCATTCGCCGCACATATGCGGTAACAGGTCCCTTATTCATATTGCCCGAACTCAAATATATCGAATCTGCTAGAAACCCGGCAGACCCAATTTCGCGTGGAATTTTGGGTCTCCCAGGT
This sequence comes from Lentinula guzmanii, assembly GCA_027919855.1. Lineage (NCBI taxonomy): Eukaryota > Fungi > Basidiomycota > Agaricomycetes > Agaricales > Omphalotaceae > Lentinula > Lentinula guzmanii. The sequence goes on from JANVFO010000086.1 coordinate 74,253, forward strand.
GATCGTCTCTCATTAAATTTCCGGCTCCCTGCCGAACTAGGCAAGACCCTATTCTACTATGTCAAATAAACCTCCTGGTTTTGCGGTTGTATGTCCAACCGTGATTCTCAATGTTGTACACACACTGGAGACTCAAAATTCTCGGCCATCTTTACGCCCTCGTTACAAGACATCGATCAAAAAGACTGAAAATGCAATGTATATTATAAAAGAACCACCCGTTAGGCAGACTACAAGCCATTCCCTTCACCAATGATTCAGCATAAAAACCCAACATTCAGGAGTCTCGCACGAACCACCTCTGCTGATATTATTACTAGTTGATAACCAGTAAAAGTTTCTATTTTACAGAAAAACATCATTGCAATACGTATCACACCAATAACCAGAGTCAAACTATATTTGGGTTTCTCACTCACCCGGTCCGCCGGTCTCCCCTATTGAGTTCTGACTCTGTTTGGGTCGTTCGGTTCACCCGGCGACCACGGGCGGGAGCGCGGGGCTAAAGCCCAGCCAAAGAGTCTATTCATATATTTACAGACTTATATTTATATACTCCGAGCTAGAGTCTGGCTTATTCCGAGATAAGATGACTAAGGTGGCTTATCATAGGATAAGTCAGCAAAGGCGGTGAGAGTCAAATGGCGCCTATCAGGTGCTTATCAATTCCTTTGCTCCCGACTCCAACCGCCGTCGCTCGCAGAATAACCTTCAAATAACAATTTTTGATCACCCACCCACCCTCTCCTAAAATAATTACTCACCCAGCTGTACGCTACACCTTTAGTCACCGTGCGTGTAAATTTTTTTTTTACCCACCCGCGCGGGGCTAAAGCCCAGCCAAAGAGTCTATTCATATATTTACAGACTTATATTTATATACTCCGAGCTAGAGTCTGGCTTATTGACTCTCATCTTGCGCGAGCAATCTACTACGACCGTTCGGTAGCTGTCACCTTTCCTCTTCGCTGCCTGTATTGATACTGACTTATCTAATCTATCACAGGCAATCGTTGAATCTAAGGTACTGACATTTCTATGTTTCTTCATTCATGTCTGTATTGAACTTTCCTATCGCAGTTGCTCAACTTCAATCACCAAGAAGATAGACTAATTTTCGCAAAGATGATCAAACGTTTGTGCGCTCTACCGCTGGAGGACCTTGGCTTCGTTCCGAATCTGGAAGCGGACTTCATAAAAAATCCAGCCAGCCTCCTAGAGGCAATGAAACCACCAGAGCAGAAGACAACCACAGGACCTCCCTCGAGTGAGATATTCGATCTTTGTCAAGGATCTTTCTTCACTTTCCCCTACAAAAATGATCAAACGCGTACGGTTCGCTTGAGACGCGTGATATTCCGCTCCAACGGTATCATCGGTCGAGGCACTATGGTTATCAGGGTGGAGTGTGCTTGTCGTAATTGTCCGTCTAAGCAATGTGATTGGAAGAAGAAGAAACTTGTTTTGAAGATGAGCTTCCCAAGCAAAACTCGTGTCTCAGAGCGGACGTTTATGGACCGCTGCAAGGAGTTGGCACAAGGAGAACATGCTTGGGTCTCTAACCACTTACCCGATCTCATTTGGTCATTCGATATTCCTTTTCGTGACGGTTCACCACAGGATAATCTCGGGAAAACGTTTAAGGATTATGAGATGCGTGTCATGCGGGGTGTCATCTTGGAGGAGTTGAAACCGCTTTCGAGTCTCAAGACGGCAAGAGAGTGCGCTCAAGTTTTCTATGATATTGTTCAATGCGAGTTCTCTATCTATATCAAGCGTTCTCATTTCTCATCTAACGGGCTATCCATTTCAGGTCATCACTGGGTTTGGAAATACCCCAAAATTCTTCATCGCGATATCAGCCAAGGGAATATCATGGTGCGTGAAAAAAATGGGAAGAAGTACGGAGTTTTGAATGACTGGGATCTTGCGATCTGGCTCGACGACAAACGTGATGGGCCCACATCCCAATTTCGTACTGGAACGAAACCTTACATGGCTCACGAACAACACTCTTCTAAATGGAAAGGTCCTCATCGATACCGCCATGATTTGGAGTCCATCTTCTATGTGATGCTGCTCTTAGTGTGCCTTTATTCTCGTCCTGACGAAAAACTCCGTCGCCCTAGAACCGAAGGCGATCGGTACGAGGAATGGCATCAAAGCGACGATGAGTTTTTGTATGACAAGAAACATCGTACTGTCCATGCTGATGATTGGGAGCCCCCGGTGACAACTTTTTTCTTTGGTTTCCTCTTGTGGTTGAGTAGACTTCAAGACTCCTTCCGTTTTGGCTTCTTTGATCAGGGAAATTTTCATCGTGCCGTTCGAAATACTGCGCAGCTGGACCGTTCGCACACCCAGATGAACTTTTTTGATGAAGATACCCTCGGTGGTCATCTTTCATACGAGGGCATTGTGTCGATTGTGCATGTATTCGAGGAGGAAGAGCTCGAAACACGTGGTCGCGAATGGCAGCTGCACCTGGAGAAACTTCGTCGGAATTAATTTTGTTTTTTGTACATCCTAGCATTGGCTCCGTGTGCGTATACTTACTATGCTTCTTTTTTCACTGTTTTCATACATGAATCACCATCATCAGTCTACATATCCTCTGTGAAACTCTGAAAATTTACTTCCTTCAGAAAATGCAATTGCTACATTTTCGACAGCCACCCTGGAGGGTGACGTTTTGTTTCTGATGTCAAGGCCCTCGTCTGAAGTGCGTTACTTGTCGTTGTCCGCTTGAGAAATGAGCCTGGCAGAGGAAGAAAAGCTACGCGTTCTAAATGTCGTGTTTTTGCGCGCCCATCCCAGCTCAGTGAAGTATTGACGCGAGAACCCGCAATTGCTTTGATACAGGAGAAGTTATGTCTCAACTCACAAGTTCAATGCTGAATGCAAGAAAGCAAGTCATGGCACAAGTCAATTATTGATAATTCTCAAACTTTATAGAATTACCAGGAATTGTAGACCCTATGTTTGTTTTCAATTCCAAACTATCATCGCCAAAAACAGGTGATTGTAATTGCCGCAGTCGGCGAGTGGTGGTCATTTCGTCTGGTTTCACGATCAGATTTCAAAGGGAAAATCTTTCAAGGTCGCCCATATTCTGAGTTACTCCAAGTTCAGGGAGACGAGAAGGAAGATGACAGAAATATGATGCACTTAATGGGATCCTCTCAAACAGGAGACATGGAGAAGTATCAAGCACAAATGAAAGAGGAAACTCTTGAAGAAACCAGGCTTCGCCACAAAGAAGAACGAGATAAGAGACTGTTTAAAAGGGACCAAAGGAAGATTCACTGGTCGCAGACCAAGTCCGACCTTCAAAAACTCATTGATGAGGCGAAGGAGAAGATGGGCGAGCAGGGTGTCTATACCGATGAAGAAATGAATGAATGAATATACCCGCTCACAATCAAGATTGGATCAATCATGGCAGCGTGACTGGGGTACTGTTTTCCTTGAGCCAAACCCCGCTTCTGGGCTAGTGGACATTGAACGACAGACAGAGTGGTCAACAGTATTCCGGATTGGAACCCAAACGTCCGCGTCGTACCTCGATCAGATTTCGAACGAATTGGCGCGCCTCGTTGAACGAACTTCACTGGAAGATTTCCCAGTTGCTGATCCGAGTATGTAACTTCTGTTTCTATATTTCTGCTTTCATGTTCATGCGCTCTAGTTGTCGAAAGCAATCAAACAGAGCCTAGCTACATCCAAATTGAACGGGTTCGCACTCAATCTCGTAGCCGCAATTCTTCTCGTCATAATTCTTCTCATTCTGGCAGTCCGAAACCTTCTTGATGTATGTCTTTCATGTGTTCAGCGCAAGGTTGATATGAGCGGGATTTATTACTCTCAAGATACATAAAGAATGCTACACTAACTCTAAGCTGGTCTCTCAATTGTCTCTTACTAAACAATCGTTTTTAGATTTGCATTCGGTTGGATACAGACAGTGACCGCCTGGTAGTGTCATCGGCTCAAGCTGTATCCGATACCTGCCTTGACGATCAAGCAATACACACCGGTCGAAGGTCGGGTATTTATCTGTAGGTTCAACATAGTCTCGAGAGCGATGCTCTTCATATTGTGGGTGTGGGGGAGATTTATCACCAAATTTTGAAGTTAGCGTCAATAGTTCCGTAGAAAATCAGGACAAATCGAACAAACGAACTACTGGAAAACAATTCCCATCTCGCCTAAAACCTCTATCGTCGTCTCATACAGCTCCCTCTGTAGCCTCTCATCCTTTGCATAGGTCGATGGCTCAGATATACTTGCCACAGGCACCAAATACACACCCTCATACTTCCTTCTCTCTACCTCATCCTTGCTTTTCCTGGCCTCAGCTACTGCCTTTCCTGCAGCAGCAAAGGCCGAAGTCATTGCACCTTGCTTCCATGACATGAACAAAAGTGGGCCGAGGAATCTTTCAAGAAACCAACCGAGGAAGGGAACAGAGTTGAGGAAACCGCTTGCGCCCTTGGTCATGACGGTGCCTGGGTGTAGCGCGAGGCAAGTTATTGGTGTGGACTGGGCGTTGAGGCGGGTTTGGAGTTGTTTGATATGGAGGATGTTCGCCAGTTTTGAATGTCCTGAATGGAGGAACGCCAAAGATAGGTGTGGAAAAGTTGATGAGAATAAGTTTAAAATGGGCAAGAACCAGAGCTTGAAGCGCACCACAGGTAGCGATGTAGCCGCTCAAGGAATCACCAAACTGCTTGTTCAGATTTTCCTTTCCAATGAATGATTCGGTTGTTACTTGTGTGTGGGCGGTCGATGAGACCTGTGAAGTTCAGTATATCGACATGGAAAATAATGTCGATAAATAACTTCTCACATTGACGATGCGGACGTCAGAATCTTCGAGAGTAGCGGTCTGCCTCAACAATGACAGCAAGGTTTCTGTAAGTACGAAAGGGCTGATATGGCTGAAGGAAGCACATTAAGATCGGGTGAACTCAGTATAAATAATGTATATCACACACTTGACCACCATTACATCAAGTAAACCGTCTTGGTTGAGTTTGTAAGGGCCGACTGAGTAACTATCAAAGAGTGATCAGCGTTCTCTTATATTGCCCGAAAAGTCTAAGACATACTGACAGGCATTGTTCACTATGAACGAAAAAAAAATCAGTGGAACCCGTTGTCAGAGCAAAATGCGGAATTCACCCAGGATATCCAAGCGTTTTTCCTTTGCGATAAACTTTGTTGCAGCTTCCTTGACTGACCGCGGATCCAATAGGTCAAGCTGAAGCCAATGAATGCTCGCTTGATTGTCATTACCACTCTTCTGCAGCTTGGCTTCTATTTCTTCAATTGCTTTCTGAGCTCTTCCTTGATTCCGTGAGCCCATGTAAACTCTTGCGCCTTTCTGAGCCAGAAATTCAATGGTAGCATGGCCTATTCCAGTGCTGAATCGTTCAATAAAATCAATCGAGGTTACGGTGGTTGAATGGAGTGTTAGGCATACTTTCCGCCTGTGACAATTGCTACCTTACCATGAAGGTCCACCAGCTCATCTTCAGTGATGACTTTCCACCACGAGAAGAACATGACTGTTCTCTGTAAAGATGGCCAAAGCCCCGTACGAACCTATAGAAGGGTGATTATGTCACGAGCACAGACTAATGAACCTCCCGGCCGCGTCGCCTGTTGTACATTGTCCGTCCATATCAAAGTCCGAAATTGAACGTATGAAGTTATGAACAGTCAGACTTGTTGGGTTCATGAGTGCTCAACGCGGACGTAACATCCCAACATGAGCAGGTTCCTAACTTGACCTGCGACGAATTTTGAATCTCCCCCTGATGAACAAGCTTCCTCAAGTGGTCTACCATTTCAACGTGAACAGCTTCAGTGTCTATCGCTTGGTTTGTTTCAACAGCAAGATACCCAAAAACATCGTGTTCGGAACGGAATGATACTTGAGTGGTGGTGACGGTGGTCGTAGGTATGTTCAAGAAAAGAACGGCGGGAAAAAGAGAACGTAATTTCAGTGACATCGTTTGAATATAAACAAACGTACCCATAATGGTTGCATTCGCGTCCAACCCACTAGCACTCACTCCATCGGACTCCTACCCTCAATCCAATTATCCTTGACATCTATCTACTTGGATGGTAATTCATATGTTAGATTCGGGTAGCCGATAGCCTGGCTGGCCGTCTGTAGTTCACAAAAAAAAAGAGTAAACTCGTTTGTGAATAAAGGTAGTCGACGTGTCGCGCGTCTCCTCACGTGAGCGTTTGGCATTCTGTGGAAACGCATACATCCATCCGTTGGACTTGTTCTTCAGCTTGTGCTTCCGTTAGCACAGCTCACTGAGCTCGTTTCATGCTTTAGTTTCAGGGTATGTTAGTTCCGGTTTCTCGAGTCATTCGCTTATAGTCAATAAAATTTTCCTTACATTTTTATCTATATACCTACATGTTTTCGTCGGACTACCCTCAGAACTCGTCGTCGTTCTGAGGGTACCTCTTTTCTCCTTACTTTAACTATAGATACTTGCTCATCGCTACCTACAGGTTTCGTGTGTACTTACATAGGCCTCTAGGTAACAGAGAACTCATCTTCGTTCTGAGGGTTTCGTGTACTTACATAGGCCTCTAGTCCTCGTGAATCTGTCAGATTCGCAGTCAGAATCGCTTTCTATTGCCTAGACTGTGCAAACCTTGAACGACTAAAATGTCTGCTACTAAAACCTCCCTACCTGGTCTCCTTTCCCGTCCCTGAGGATTGTCAGCTCGCCGGGCTGAGCAACTGGGCCATCTTTCACGACCATTTGAAGAGTGTTGCCCGCGCCACTGGGCTCACTGGCTACCTCGATGGTACGATCACTGCAACTTCTCCTCCTGACTCTTCGTCTCCCACCAAAGCTCCCGCGGCTAAGGCCAATGCTATCATAAATTCACTTTGACAACTCAGAACTACATAAGGGTGATTAGTCAATGACCCACCCAAGTTCAGCTCGCGAAAAACGCACCGAACACCCTACTACGAAAGTTCCAGAAGGAATCATACAATCAAAGTGCTGAGCTGAACATTAGACCACAATCTGTCAGTCCAGGCGCAAGCGAATCATGTTACCACTGATCATGAGGGCCCAGCGAGAATGAAGAACACAGAACAGAGTTCAAGGGAGAACAATGAAAAATGAATTTTATTTTTCTAGGCTCAGAACGATACTTATTTTTCAATTGAAGTAGGGAAATGGAAGGTATCCAGAGGATCAACCGAGGACTTCAACACTCGCAATCGATCATAATGCGAACCATAGTAACGCCGTTGCCCTGGGTTAGCGCGCTCATAAGTAAGTACAATGTACACTAATGTACATTGTGAATGCCACTCACAGTCTTGCAATCTATCATCAATGTAGTTAGGATACGCGCTGCAAAGAGGGATTATTAGTGACGGCCAATGTAACAGATACTGCTTCATATTACGAACCCCCATTCCCAATCGCTAGGCATGTTCAATGTTAAGGTGGAAATCATGCCTGGCCCGCAGGTTGGGCATTAGTTTTTGCACTTTGGTAGTAGTTAATGGGTATTTACCATCGACAAAACCAAAACCACTGTCTGGATAAGGCGGGAGAAGGTTTGGAGAGGATGCATAGGGCTGAAAGGTGAACAACGTATCCCGATGCGCGAAGGCGGTATCATTGAACTTGACTTGATTGATCGCAGATTGGTTTCCACCATAAAGCTCCACCTCAACATGCCAAAACTACAAGGCGATCATCGTCAGCTATCCTCTCGATGTACAAAGAAAAAGACACGCATACATCAGAGCTATTGAATCCTACTTCTGCGAGATAAGTCACTAGTGCAGTCATTGACGCATTAGTCAAAGGAACAGCTTGCGGTGCCATGAGCGATTTTGCATAAAAGGTATCGTTGGAGTCTGGTTGAGTCGTAGTGTTCATGTTTCCAGCAGCGATTGCAGTTAGGGCCTCAATCCAAGTTCCTTGAGTGACATTGGCAGTAACCGGAGCGGGTAGTTTGCTAAAGAACGGGGTAATTGTCGAATTGAACGAATCTGCGGGACCAAAGTAATTCCCGAGAAACGCAAACTCAACCTGTCCGTATGCCTGGCCTTTGAGAAACCCGATTTCACCACCAAATTCAGGCGGAATGTCGCCACTGAGAGCCCAAGATTGAAATTCGATAAAGGCAGCGGATGCGGTTGGAGCGTCCATTTGCCAAGTGAACTCGAAAGCGGTTGCAGTGGGAGGAACCGCGTGCGTGCGGAATTCTATAGAAGCGACGATTCCAAACGATGCCGAAGAGCCTCGAATGGCCTAACATAAGCATTATTTACACGTTAGAGAGTCAGGGTCAATTCAAGCAACTAACCCAATATAGCGCCTCGTTCGAGTGTTCAGAGGCGGTAACGATGGACCCGTTGGCTAATACGACTGTGGCGGATAGCACATTGTCAAGTGTCATGCCCCACATTCGGGAAGCGAACCCCCATCCACCAAAGCCTAACAAAGAGTGAGATGAATAGGATAGCTCAATAAGGCGAAAGTGGACTTCGACGAACCAGAATGACCACCAATACCAACATATGTGCATCTGCCATGAGGTAAGCCTCTTCCGGCGTTATTAAGTGTTAACGCAACGTCTCCAAGTCGATTCCCAGGTCCAATAATCGCGTTTCCGGTTACTGCGTCAACGGTGATATTCTTCATCTGACTTAAATCCACGACAAGCGATCCATTGGTGCCTCCAAGGCCATTTGCGATGTATGAATGCTGAAAAACAGTCAAGGCATGATGATTGGAGGTGTGAAAGACGTACCCCACCACTTCGCGCAACTACATGCAGCTTTTGTATTACGCCGGCTACGACTACACTTGAAATCTGTTCCGCAGTTGTTGGATAGGCGATCGCAAGAGGTTCTACGATGTACCGTAAATTATCTGTTGACGAGCTCACAACGATAAGCACGCTTTATTAACAGAGATTACAACTTACATGGTTGACTTGCCGCAGTGTACTCAGCATCGTCTTGGAACAAAGCCATGATACCTTCCATGGCGAGTTGCTCCTTGAGCTCCGTCGCATTCTGGGCTGAGCAAAATGAGACAATGAAGACCATTAAAAGGGCGAGAGCAATTGCAGGTCGCATTCTGAGATGAAGGCGGAGAACAGTTCCTCTGATGAAACTTCATATTGGATGATTGGATGACGGCTTCGTATTTATAGATGTATGCGTCAGGATTATCGGGACGGGAAAACAGCTGGGAGCAGGAGCAAATTTCAGGCAAAGTTTAGTCGCAGTATAAGAGAAACAAATACTCACAAAGGTTCTGAATCGCCCAAGCTCAAGTGTGAACGCAAGAATCCTGAATTTTGTTGCTCCGTACAATTCGGAGCTAACCGGACTCCGGACCGACCTTTCTTTTCTGCGAGCGACCGTGAGCTAGAAAGCAATCATGAATTCAATTCGACAACGAGCAGGCAAATTGCTCCTGGGCTCTTTGAAACGCAATGCTATGGTCCATAGGCCCTCTCTCTCAGTCACTAGACCCTACAGTATCCTCAATCAACTTCCGCCAGCACGAAGAAGAATAATCACACCGTGGTTTGCTACTTTCCTGCTCGGTGGAGTCGTGCTATCAGGCTATGGAGGGTACGCTACCTTCTGCATATTTATACTGCCAAACTCTTCTGAACGCTCCATAAGCTTTATTTTATATCAGACATTGACTATGTGGCCTCCAGAAGTCCGAAGTGACCTTCGGAATGCAGTTCGTGCCAAACACAAAGGTGACCTCGAATCGAGCGAACAGCATTTCCACAGGTATGCTAACAAACGCTACTTTATCATACTCGTGAGCTTACATACGATAGCCTGTAGGGCCTGGAATACGATACAAACTCTACCAATTGATTTACTAGGCTCTCAACCGTACCTCAAGCTTACCGGAATGGCGGTCGCACTGGCGGACGTTCTGGAGCTCTCTAACAAGAAACAAAACGCATACGACGTGTACGTACATGCCTTGAAGCTTTTGCAGCAAGATCAGGTCAAGGCAACATTGACCGGACCCGAACGCTTGAGGGCAGTCGCGATCTCTTCCAAACTGGGTGAACTAGCTAAAGAGTTGAAACGGTCTAAGACTGAGGAGGAAAAATGGCTTGTATGGGCTGTCGAAGAGCTTCTGAGGATCGTCAAGGGTCCCTCAAAGGACGATAGCAGTGAGGACGTAGACTATCGACACCAAGGATCGTTCAATCTCCCGATGCTTGCGTTACCATCCTGGATCAGTAAAACTGATATTGGTGCGCCTTTGGAAGCGCTAGGTTCTTTCTATGCTGGGTCTGGACGACTGGAGTAAGTTCTCTCCCTCCATGATTTCGTCGTCACACTAAACCCACGTCCAGCTTCGCAATGCCCCTCTATCTACAAGCGATTTCACTCCTCATACCTCCTGCTCCAAAAAAATCTACCCCAGAAGATCGTTGTCGAGGTGAGACACCCAACTCTCTTTCTCTATGTGTGGGTATCTCGAACGCCTTGTCTTGTTCTCTTCAGGTGCTCAACTAATGGGAAATCTCTCCGAAATGATCATGCGCGGTGCGCCAACTCCGGAAACCCTTCATCAGGCAGAAGCTTGGGCCTCACAAGCCCTAGCTGTTACCAAAAAAGCTCGTGCGGATGCAAGCAAGCCCATTGTCCAATGCGAAGAAGTTTATGCCGCGGCGTTATTCAACGTAGCGACATTCCGAGATGTAAGTTTTTACTCAAATCTTGGGTGTAATCATTGCGTCCTCAACGAACATTATGTATTGCTGCTGTTATGTGCTGTAGATGGCTGGAGACAAAAAGGTTGCTCGAAGTTTATACAGGGATGGTTTAGAGCATGCTCGATCGATAGGAATGACGGAAGGCGTTGTAGAAGCGTCTCGGGCCCTTCACCGATTAGATATGGGCGATGGGGCAGAAGTGAAAATGTCCTAGTCTATTCTGTTCCCCTCATCAATCTTAAATTCGTGATTTCTGCAAGCCCTGGGGATGGCTACGGAACTAACGACGCTTTGGGGTTGAAATTTTTGTTGTCCAGAAGTGGACAGTGATTAAACCAGGGTTTAATGTATGGATTAGATGTCCTACGGCTCCATGTTCAACGGAACATCCCCTGCTCCACATGCGTGCAGTTTTTCGAAACCTCGACTTCATGTTGGTCGAGCGAGGGTAACGAAGGAAAGGGATGAAACTTAACCCGGCGTTTGATATTCAGTTTTTGTCGAACCACTTCTAATATATGTGTGTACATCCCACATTCGGGGGAAGAAAAAAGACGAAACCTGACGGGCTGAATAGGAGGAGCCCTAATCTCTTCATCATGATTGCAGCGTCTATTTGGTGTCAATCAAGTCTATTCTGGTTCTACATATCAAGGCTTAGAATTCTCGGTACATATCTGTTAGAATCAAAGGGAGGGACTATCTCTCCGTGTGTTTATCATCTCCCGCTTCAACAGAGTTGAAGTATGCACATGCTTTACTCCCGTAAGTACTTTGGGGATGATCTTCATTCCACTTGATGACTTGTTCTGACTATATTGAACGGATCCTTTTCGACTCGGAAGTCAACTTTCTCATTTAGTCTTGCAAGCTAAGGATAGGTACTTCCCGCCCAGCCATTGGGGGCTAATTGGGGTAAAGATATCAGTTGCGAATTGTTCGCGAACAAGAGAGTCGTAATTATTGAGTTCGCAAAGTTATGGAAGGCTCTGATTTCGGAAATTTACTTTTGACGTCCAGTCTACATGCGCGAATAAACATTATGGTCTTCGCAATTTTCACAGGAAGAACATAGACGCGTACTGAAAATTTGCCAAAGCTGGATCAGAACGCATGACCTCATCGATCCTGTATTTATGAGTCTTTTCCTATTCTAATAGCTACTTCGCATTGGGTCAATCTAGTTATCAGGCTGTCGCTTGCACTATTAATAAACCTGAAATACATGCGTGGTCCTCTAACTCTGAGCCTCCAGTGAAAACCAAGTTTGATGTGCAGGTCAAAAACTCTCGACTCCGATATGTTTCTGGCAACCAAGAAGTCGCTCTGATCAGTCGTCATTAGTATCTCATTTATAGAATTGCCCTACATGGTTCAATATTAGACGACGTTCTGTTCATTCTCTAATGTAAAACAATATGTCAAAGTCACAGTGGCTCATCAGTACAAGGATAGATAAAAATTGACCCCCACTTTCTGGATCGTTGACGACGACAACGATATCCGATATCGGACTTGCGCTGGAGACTATGGAGTCATAGTTTGAAGGCTGAGTCCCCCGAAGCTGGTTGGTTCTAAGAAAGTGGCGCATTACTTACCCTAAGTTACCCTAACTTGCCGTGCAAACCTCTGCAAAAAGCCTTGATCAATCAGTCAGGGTAGATTAGGGTCGCATCTTACGCGGTTTATATAATCTCGTATAGATCTTTGTTTATCTACTAAAGTTCGCTTGGAAGTTGGAATCAGCGCTGCCCTGTTGCTGCCGGCGCGAACAGATGTTTTCAAGCTTTTTTTTTTCTTTTATATTCGTTGCCTGCCACCGACCCGCACCGAATGGTTCGCATGTTTTTATACATAAGCAGACTTCCGGTATCAGCTTTTCCGGTAGTGGTGCGTGGCCGCTGTGAGGCCAGGGAGGCGGGAGAGTTGTTTCGGTCTTCCAAAAAAAACGGAGGTTTTAGCCCGAGTATGAAGCCCCCTTCTGTCCCTTTCTGTCCCGGATACTTTTCTACAGATCGACTAAGATCTCCAGTTTACACAAAAATGTGGGGTTGAATGTTGGGTTAGAGATCATGATGCATCTTACCATCTGGACACAGTCGAATCTGGACCGTCGAGATGAGCTAAGTAAGGCCAACTAATAATGTGCGAACCGAACCTGTTTAGCCTGGAAAATTATTAGATTCCCACAGAAAAATCAGGGAAAAATCAGAAAATGTTTATTGACAGTTTAGTTGGTCATCCGACAACGATACAGTATGTATTTACATCTATTTACATCCTGGCTTGTTTGAGACGGTTTGCCAATGACATCATATACAATGGTTGCGACGTAGATTTTGTATTCAGCGAAATGTTTGCCTTGAGGACTCTGAATAGTGGAAATTACCTAAAAAATCAACCTGTACAGAATGGCGCATGTAAATCACTATAAGTTGCTGCTACTTAGGGAAAAGTTATAGTAATCCCTGAGATTATGGAAACAGTTTACCTCAAGGAGCAGAAATTTTTATAAGTATCCAATCTATGCTTCGGCCATTTCATGAAAACTCAGCGAGTCATGTACTCATAACTAGCATGAATTTGCAGTTCTCTTCAAGCAGGTATATGAACCTTACTCGCAAACTTCAATCTCCCAACAAAAGGCTCCACCGGCGGGTCATTGAAGGAAGGCCAGAATACTTGGTTACACCCGGGTCAACGACTAAATTAGGCTAAGCTAGCTAAGCTTTGGAATTTCCAAGCTGAGCCACTATAACCTGCGATACCGCGCGACACCATTAGCCGAAAACGCTGTGAGCCTGCTGGCTCTTGGAGTCAGATTCGTAAAATTGACCCTGATTGACCTGAAAACCATCGGAAGCCAGGTTCTGCAAGCCAGTTTGAAATTGTGTTCATGCAGACAAAGCAGCACGGATCTTTCGACGAGATTGACAAGCGCGTCAGAGCCAGTTTCACGCAAAGAATCCAACTGATTGAGAAGTTTTCTGGCGGTATTCATAGAAATACCTCCAATCCGGAGATCTGTAGAGACATAAATATTTACGATATTGGCTCTACATATGTAAGTAACGAAGAAATTTGTTGTTGCTGTGTTCTCAAGGTTCTTCAGTTGCCTATGTTAAAATAGCTAGCTTACAGAGAACATCTTCTCCATTATTAGACAACACTGAGGTCAGCCTTCTATATTTTGAGTTATAGTAGTGTTGGGAGATTTGAGCTTATTATTAGGCGCGCTGTGGGCGCCTTCTGTTAATGCAACGCATGTGGCATCGTCGTTCTTGAATTTTGACAATCTTCCAGCATTTATGAGATTCAGGTAGGTCTAGCCTCACTCACATACTGTAGCAGTCTCATACTCTAACAGTTCTGCGCTGAAATTTAATGCGGTCTCAGAGTGGTGGGAGTATTATATCGAGTGAGTTTCTAGTTGCCTCCGAGTCCTACGTGAAGTCGCGGTCAACTGTCTTTCAGCTATGACTCTCTCAAGAAATATATCTATCAGCTAGAAAAGCAACAGCAGAACTTGACTTCATCGTATCGAGACTTGGAGTCTAATGAACGAACATCTCTAGTCGGGCGTCCTGACGCTGCCACGGACTCAATATTCATTCCACTACTTGATAAGGAGCTGAAGAAGGTCACATTATTCTATGAACATCAAGGGAAGGAGCTTTTCGATGAACTAGATGAGCTGGAGGCCCTGATTCACAGACAAGATGAACTTGGACTGGATGGGGACCATTATGCAGATGACGATGGATACGACGAGGAAGACGACGACAGCATCTCGAGGAGTCCAGAGAGGCAGAAACGAAGGCGCTTATCTAGTAGTGCTAATGCGAATCGAAACACTGCTGGTCAAGGTGAGTAGTACACTGACAACAAGTTACACGATGCCTAATTTCTTCTAGGGGAAAGCTCCCATGTACACCAATCTCCAGTGCGCCATCGATACAGCACTTCTTCTAGTGAGGGTGACATAGAGGACAGTGTAGCTTCCCTTAGACGCTCCATTTCTCCCCAGAGGACTATGCACAAGCTCGCGAACACGTTTGGTCTTATGAAGGACCTGAAGGACAGTGTAACGTCTTCGGGGATATCAGAAACTATCTGGACTGCTCGCACAAACTATGCGTACGATACCCGTCTCCTATTCAAACGACGAATCACCAACCTCTATGTCTCGTTCTCCTCATTGCGGTCGTATGTCGAAGTCAACCGTTCCGGCTTCCGCAAAATACTCAAAAAGTAAGAGCCTATGCTCGTCTTGATGCTCTAACTGAATATCTCGACCACAGGTACGATAAAGTCACTTATAGTGAGGTACACATACTAGACTATGTTTCAATTCCCCTCATTCTGACTTACTCCTTATAGCTCAAGGATCATTACCTCCACGATGTCGTGGAACAGAGTGACCCATTTCTGCCTAGCTCAAAAGATAGGCTCAATGGCGCCATTGATCGTTTAGTCGACCTATACACCAAGTGTGTCGCTAGAGGAAACCGGAATCTAGCCAAACAGCAGCTCAAATTCCTTCAGCGGGAAAATATTGCCTGGGAGCGCGACACAGTATGGCGGCAAATGATCGGTCGAGAACGACGGGGAGAAGGGGCCGCCTCTAATACTCTCGGCGCCATTTTGGTGAAGGAACCTCAACCGGGATTATTCGCCATTCCTACGCCATTCGGGCGACTCTCTATCACGCGGAAACTTTGTATCTGATCATAGCTCTCGTCGTTCTCGTGGTGTTATTGAACGTCGTTATCGTTGAGGGTCTTGAAGCTAATCGCTGTTTCGCGGTATTGGTGTTCTGCACAATACTTTGGGCTACCGAGGTAATCAAGACATATTCTCTACTTATCTGAGGCTTATTATCTGTAGGCAATACCTCTCTTTGTCACATCCATTCTTGTACCTTTACTTCTTGTATGTCTACAAGTGGTGCGTGGCCCAGAACCGGAACATGAACATTTGAGTGCACCGGATGCTACAAAGTACGTTCGTAAGCTAGACTATTTCGAATGCTCATATCTTTTACATTAGGTTCATCTTTTCGGCAATGTTTTCACCAACGATCATGCTCCTCATTGGAGGGTTCACAATATCATCTGCTTTGAGCAAGACAAGCATAGACCGTATTCTTATCACTCGCGTTCTCAGTCTTGCAGGCACGAGGCCGTCAGTTGTCTTATTGGCGTTCATGTTTGTGTCATGCTTTGCCAGCATGTGGATCAGTAACGTTGCGGCTCCGACACTATGCTTCACCTTGATCAGAGTACGTACGTCCGTCTTGACCCCATTTGAATGCTAAATGTAATGTAATCATATAGCCTATCTTGCGAACACTGCCTCCAAAAACGTCCTTTGCTCCTGCATTAATCGTGAGTGGCGTTTGCGCATCCTAAATACAACTAAGTGATCAATCAAGAATTTTTCGGATAGCTTGGTATCGCTCTAGCCGCCAATATTGGGGGACAAAGTTCGCCAATTTCGTCACCGCAGAATTTGATTGCCCTTCAAAACATGGATGATCCTTTGGATTGGGGCAGCTGGTTCGCTGTAGCCCTTCCCGTCTCTGCCGTTTCAATACTGTTAATCTGGGGTCTTCTATTGGCGTCGTATCGACCTGCTCGATCTCCTGATGGTGAAAGTGAGATCGAAATTCGGCCGATCCGGGCGACAAAGGAGCCGTTCACTCGTCAGCAATACTGGGTGTCCTTCGTCTGCCTTGCGACCATCGTATTGTGGTGCATCGCACATTCGATCGAAGACTACATTGGTGATATGGGGGTCATTGCAATTATCCCCATTATAGCCTTCTTCTCCACCGGGATTTTGAAAAAAGTTTGGCTTCATGAAAGAATTACTTGTTCTGGGTCGTCTGACCACTTTCTTTTTTTTGCTCTACAACATAGGATGATTTTGAACAATTCACATGGACAATTGTGTTTCTTGCCATGGGCGGCATTGCTCTGGGGAAAGGTGTGACTTCTAGTGGTTTACTTGATATCATGGGAGAGCTCGTCAGAGATCTCGTTGACGGCTTCAGCCTTTACAACGTTGTGCTTATATTGTCTCCGATTGTTCTGGTAGGGAACCCCACCAGTCATTCCATGCACCACCCATTCACCGTATTGTAAACAGGTCATTTCAACTTGCATCAGCCACACGATAGCGAGTGTACTTCTTGTACCTATCGCAAAAGAAGTCGCAACGAGCCTGGGTGGTGACCACCAAAATCTGCTGATATTCGTGACTGCCTTGATATGTTCCGCTGGCATGGGTATGCCAGTGTCTGGATTTCCCAACCAGACTGCGTATGTGGCTTCTATTGGAAATGAACATTGAAGATTGAGCTAACTTTCCATCTTGATACTTCTATCTAGGGCTACGCAAGAGGATGATCTGGGGGAATTATATTTGTCTAACACTGATTTTTTGAAGAACGGGATACCAGCGAGTATATTCGCAACCCTCGTGAGTTTTTGCCAAGGAAGATTTTGCTGACCTAGCTCACTTTTTGTGTCTAGGTCGTCGCCACCGTGGGTTATCTACTCATGATAGCTATAGGGTGAGTTAGCATTATTTGTCTTGATTGCCGCAGTAACATTCTCCCTCAATAGTCTGTAATGCTCTTCTGCATGTTGCCTAGATCTGTTCTACTATTTCGAACCTTGAATCTTTTCACATGTTGCCTGAATTCACTTCCGAAAGAGAGGATGGGACCTTGAATGTACGGGGTTTTTGCTCTGTTATAATATCCTCAGTATCAATCTAGATAGAGAATTTCAAAAATGCTTCTGATAGTACAATCAGGATACACCTGTGATCAGATTATTACAGGAGGTTTGCAACGAAAATTTTTGAGAAAATGTGACAGTAGAGGCATTTCGGTGTAGTAAATTATTTTTCTTGTTGCGGTTTTAGGTATAGAGATGGGCACTGCGGAAATTAGACGACCGATGATAAAGTACAGAATAAAGATACATTACAACGTAGAGATCGAAAGAAAGGGAAGGAGGAAAAAAAAAAGGGGAATCACCAAGGCCGGTAAGGTTGTCGATAATCACCCCTTCGGTCAGCGTCGTGTCGGCAACCTAAACTATTTGAACTAATCTCGTCCTGATCGATAGGTCTGGACCTAGGAGTGGCAGAGGATAGCGCCTCGTCGCATCCTCCAATTTGATCCTCCCTCAACACAGGCAATTGTCCAATATAATGATTTCCAGGGGGTAGGGATTGTGGCGTGAGCGGAGTCGAAGGGGATGGTGGAGATATCGGAGAAGGATGGGAAGAGAAGCTATCGTCTGAAGAGGATGAAACGCTAAGACGTTGCCTCGAGCTACCTGAATATTTAATTGCAGGGTCGGATAGCCTATGTGCGAGAGGAGGCAGAAATGTTGAAGGAGCTGTAGGCCAAGACGACGAGGACGATCTGGACCTAGAATTAGATATGATTGAAGATAGGTACAAAAAAGAACTTTTCTTACTTGGCGGATATCGAGCGTGAAGGCCAGAAATCAGCCTCGTCATTTTGGGACAAACGACGAAGCACGGCAGCAGAGTCGTTAACATCAACACCGCGCAAGTCTTCCAATGCAGATATTGGAGGTAAAGCATACGTTGAATTGGCGCCATGGCGATTCGAAGCTGCAGGACTTATTGGGGGGAGAGTGATATCATGAGCGCTACGCTTCGTATACTCAGCAGAGGGTATCTGAAGAGCTAAAGATTTTTCTTGATTCAGCGGCTTGGATGTCGGCGGAGGTGATGGATCCGGGTAGGGAGCATACCGACTCTGCGCACGATCTCTCTGAGTCGAAGGAGGTAGCGATAACGAGTGGCGATCAGACGTAGGCAGAATTTCCTGCTGATAGCCCTCAGAGTGTGCACTGTACGGAACATATCGTGGGGGATAGGAGGTATATGCTGAAGGGGGCAAAGCACTTGAGCGAGGCTCGAATGAGCCTTCACTAGTGTGTGGCGTTACCACTGACCACGCTGAATTTGTAGTGGTCGAAACGTTGGGTAAGCTTGACTTTCGAGGAGCGCGTCTTCTACCAGGTGCAGAAGCGACAACCTGTCCATAGCCAGGCTGAGTCGGAGAAAGGCAAGTGCTAGGAAAAGTGGGACTAATAGAGAGTGTGAATCCTAAGATCTTCCGGTGAAAGAAAATTTCCGTCTTACCCAAAAAGTGGTACCAGATCGTCTCGAATGGGCCAGGCGACTCTGCATTCAGATATGAGCGTCGAGGTCAGATTTCATGAAAAGTTACAAATCATCACCTTCTCGCTAACCTCAAAGCGACCTTGGGCGGAAGAAATGAGAAGAGAGCATAAAAAAACAGATAAGAGTCCTACCTCATAAGGCATCCAAGTACCTTGAATTTTGAGGTAGCCGCCCCTCACTCTTCGTATCAGTGAAGCGAGGTCGGGTTGAGAATCGATCATTTTCACGATGTCGGCTTGATGATTGGCATGTGAGGGACTTTAAGAGAAGACGGAATTTCATTTCACTGTACCTTTAGAGTTTCCCAGAGCTGTAGAATTCGAAGTTAATACACGCAAGATGTGACAGGAGGGATTATTCACCCTTCCATATACCAGTCCACAGAATATACCCATCATCGATGTCCATCATGATCCACTGACCGTTCAATGGATACTCATATACTGGTCTTAGGCAATGTTCAGGATTTTTTCGAAAGGTCTAGAAGACACTCTTCTCACATATAGCCTCTTGGGTCATTGCTTGTGATGTACCTCCCTTTTGTGACATGGTGGTTAGAGCTTGCGTAAGGACGAAATTTCGGTCCCATAGCAGACGGTACATTTGATGCACTTTCCTAGAAGTGGACTTGTTCAACTATGTGTAAAGCAC
The DNA here is from genome assembly GCA_027919855.1 of Lentinula guzmanii. Lineage (NCBI taxonomy): Eukaryota > Fungi > Basidiomycota > Agaricomycetes > Agaricales > Omphalotaceae > Lentinula > Lentinula guzmanii. Next base: position 93,912 of record JANVFO010000086.1, read on the forward strand.
AAACATTCAAAGCAAGGCGCACCTGCAACATTCCTGAGCAAAAGGGTATGCGTTCCAAGGTATTTGAAAGGAGAGCGGAGAGAAAGACCTGGAGGGGATTCCGAATGCAGTATCGGTAGCGGTACCGCAAGGCGTAAGACAAAGCTGTTTGTCTCTGAGGTCAAGGGGGAGGAGAAAGGGAGTTGTGTTAGTGAAACAGAGCGTTCTTAAGCGCTAAGCGGTACATACTGAAATATCACCATTCGTACATATAATCGGGAAACTAAAAATCACAACAAACCCTCAATCCGGGTCACACTCCCGTCGCCAGGAAACCTGTTTTAGGAAAGCAAAGATGTTCGCAAAAGATTGCAAAAAGAACGGCCTCGGCCCCGGCTAAGATGATTACCTCAAACAGCAGTTTATCCTCGAGATCTCATCTCTAAGTGTTGGAATCATTCTCTGATTTCGTGAATTCCGTTTCCATTTCTTGCGAGCTGTCGGAATCAGCCACCCTCTTTGAGAAGGTCCCTGGCTCACGAATGTGATGTGACGGTGTGACATCAGTACAACCCTGGACAGCCCTACATACATCTTTTTCTTTCTGCGAGACGCGTTAACGGAGCGGCTTGCATACTTTAGATTCAGATTAGTTCAGTAGAGTATGCTTATCGCCCCGGACGTTCCGAGGAGTCCTAGCTCGGATCTTATTATTATTATTTTTTCTCGCTAAACATATCAATTGCAAGCAGAAACCAAACGAACTGCTGCGGACGCTAGACTATATGTCCTCGCGGCTCATCTGCTACTTCCGGATACTCCGGAAAACGAAGAAAAATAATCCGGACCCAGAGAGTAATTTCTCGAAAGAGATGTGAAGCCTCAAATGAAGGGGGGGACCTCAGAGTCAAGTAGTATTAATTCATCTCTTGCGACCGAAGTTTTGAGTGGGAAAAATTGACAGTCACTATGTACGAAATTCGCTGTCCTCGATCATGACGCTTTTTTGCGTACCTGAGAAGTCTGTTCAACGCTACTCGAGCGTCACGAGTCGGAAAGGTCCATGAAAATAGGCCCTGAGAACGGCGTCCGAAGATCGCACAAATGTTATTATATTTTGTGAGCCTACCAACCCGTGTTAATCGCATCTTCGGCCCCGAAATGTTCAGAGTGGCATGCGTTGGAAAACCTAATTTGAATGAATTCGATACGTATATCAACAATTAAATATGTCCTGATCTTTTAACAGTATCCAACTCCATGATCTATCAATATTTATACACGTGTCGAGGGTAAGTAACTTACTCTCGGCGGCAACAACACCACCACCCAGAGCATAAACTACCTCGCTCACTTCTAACCCATTGAATTAACTCACCACACAAACAGTATAAGCACCCATGTCGTCAAAACCCAACCAATCACCAACCCGAAGCCTCCACACACTGCCAGCACAACGGTTCCGAAGAAGAGTTATGGATCGAGCCATTCATCGATAACACATAGGGATGGACACAACCTGATGATCGTATTAAATACAGTTCAACACCCACAAAAACACTCACACACTACAGACGGCTGATCAATCCTAGTAGTCACTTCAGGATCGGAGAAAGGAGCTCTGCGTGCGATAATAATTGCTGCCAAACACTCAAGGCTTTGGAACACCTTTTAACTTCCCAGGTTCTGCGCTATCACTTGGATTCTTCTTCGATCGGGGAAATGTTTTCTTTTCAATGAAATCCTTCACGACTGACGCAGCCTTGTTGGAATGATGAATCTTCAAAACCCCACCTACGTCGAGGAGATTGAACGAGAACCCGGCATCTTTAGCAATGTCAAATGCAAACCGGGCTCGAATGATAGCACCCGAATATACTAATGGATCGCAACATCCACTACCAACGTGGAAGCTCACACCTATGACATCAAGATTTGGGTTCCTTAGCTTTGGCAAGCAAACCAGGTACCGTAGCAAGCGGAGCGCCATATTCCAGGCCCAATTGACACAAACTTTTTCGTGTCGTCCGTAAGAATACGAAACACTAATCTAGCGCGAGGGATGGGTACGAGCAACCTTGTAAAGTTCATCCCATATCATTAAAAGTCATAGCATCGACGTCGCCCCATATTGGATACGGCTAGGGTCAATTCTACCGGTATTGAGGACTGGAGAAATTTCGCCATTAGAAGCGCAATCGAACCGAAGCAGCGAGAAGGCACAAGACATATGCGACCGTCAGGCTCACCATCGTCGGGCATTCGAGAAGCATCTATGGTACCATTCCGAAGCCTCGGGATGATGAGACGCAATGGGGCAGGAGAAGACAAATTGTTCGTGAACCAGAGCGTTTGTATTGACGCGTATCAAGTTTTCAAGGTCGTTGAAGAATGACGGGTTTTAAGAGCAGGAGATGTTGTAGTCAATGAGTAGGAAGTGATAATTTTGTTTACTGAACTTGTTTGAATATAACGGAGATTGAGTGGGTATGGAAAGTTCCTCGCTCCCCTTTCAGGCGAGGATTTGGCTTGAAGAACGAGGACAAGGAGTAGAGAAAGGAAACAGGGAGATTTAGGAAAGTCTTGTTACGGAGTTTCGCCTGAAAGATTGAGAGAGCCAGCTGGCATTAACTGCGCAGAGTATCTCTGACAGATACCTTTCGTTTCTGAGCGAAAAAGGATGAACTAACTCAAGGGATTTAAGTCAAAGTCGCCATGACTTTCCTGCCCGTGGGCTGGGACCCCCATGAGGTCTCTGTGGTCGTGCAATGTAGACAACAGAAAAACATTGAAAATATACGAGGGTGGCACTGATATTGCCTGTTGCATGTCCTGTAATTTCTCGGCTCTTTGCTTATATTTGGCTGTAGGGCAGAGCGATCCGTGATTTCCAATCAAATAGATTTAACATCATCGATGCTTTCGGCACTTGCCGGCCGCTGCTGGACCTCCCGTGATGTTCTTGACCTCCAGAATTGCAGCAACGAGCCTTTCATGTTCCAATCCTTGTCTTAAATAGCGCTCGTCCTAAGCTGTCACACTGCTCTCCTGAAATGAAGCAGACACTTTGGAGCCCGAGAAGCCTTCAATGCTGAACTCATGAAAAGTGCTCCAAACTCCTGCAATGCATCGTGCACAAGTTCATTCACTGTCAATGCTCATCTATTGACCGTCTATCGATTTACAAAAAGAGAAATATTATAGAGCCCCTTCAAGAACGCTCCTGCCAGTTTAGTGATCCAAATTCTCATAAATGCCAACCTCAAGATCCATCTTAAACTCAATGCAGAATGAATGATTATATCATATGAAAGCCCTGGCGCTGTGCATACTCTCATCTCTCGGTCTCAAACTCCTTCCGCGATGGCTCCTCGATGAAAAAAATGCTCGCTGTTCAAGAAACTCCCCGGAATGGAGGAATCTGTTTCCTTTTCTAGTCTGACCTCCTATGTTCAAGGATGCGCAAATTGATTAATGCAGCTGCAAGCTTTCGCTCTACATACTGTTCTCGATGGATGCTTGCCTTCAAAAGCCCAAAAGAACGTCATATTTCCCCCTTGACTGATCATACATGAACAACTGGGGCAAGTAAGCATTTTTCAATCCACTCTCGTGCATATTTGCGCCTCACAATAGGAAAGCGGTAAGGAGTCCCTGAGCGGCGTCCGATGATATTTTATATTCTCATCTGCCTTCATACATGCAGGTGCTGTATGTATGTATACGTTACTCGAGGGTTGGCTTCTTTAGTATATACTTATCTACTAGGTCCGATCGAGGCCAGGTTGTCGACGATCAATTCATCGAACCCTCATGTGCTTGAGCTCCGTGATTTTGGGTATACCGTAGGGTGTGTTGAACTTTCCGTTATAGGTCACGGAATCATTGGCATGTCACGGCTTTCGAGCTCCCGAAAATGTCGAGGCTTGAAAGCCTTGAAGAAGTGGCGTATAGCTAAGTTCATAATCTTATCCACATTTTGATTTACTCTGTCATCTTTATTTCCACCGAAGGAGCCAAAAAAATCACTACTCTGACTCTCATAGGAAATGTCACTCTTTAGAAGCTGGTTTAAGTGACATCCTCATTATTCAGAAAAACGTTTGCCACAGGTTGCAAGGTAAGGAAATTCCTGCAGAAATTCTGAAAGCTTCGTACTATGCCTCGAACATTTTTCAATATACATAGGTTTTCGATAGATAAATCCCCATAACCATCATGGCCTGAGATAATCAGCAGAGGTATGGGAAATTCCATTTGGTCGTTCAGCGGGCGGGAAGAAGCAGGAAGGTTATTATCAAATGAAGGGACTAAAATTCTATTGGTCAATCAAGTTTCCATCGAGATGCGCAGGAGCTCAACCTATCATCCAATGAACTCTCCGAAACCTCGAAGCTCAATCATCATGCGAAACACAAGGCTTCGAGATGATGCTCCACAAATTTAAGAGCCTAGCGGTGAACTTCATTTCGAAAATAGGATTAGATTGTGTGGACGTTCTATCCCTTTTCATTCCTTAGTTCAGCGGCCCGATAGAATAAGAACCAAGAACGAACTTACAAGTTACATGCTGTAGTTCTCAAGGATGTATACCTTTTTTGTTCGAATTTTATACATTGCACTTCCGGATCAGCCTCGCAGTATAACGCTGTGTGACAATGATGATTCAACAAAGATGGATTGTCCTGAATCTCATCATTGGTCTTAAGTCCGTTAACGCTTGAATGTCGAGTTTTACGTCCCATGGAAAACCGAAATAAATCAGACTCGTAGGGATAACAACTGTGTTTCATGCAGAAACGCAGTCCGCACTCACACGATGTACATTGTTGCTTTGACAGTGACCAATATTCTTTATTTGAGCTGCATGCGTCCGCCTCACAGACCCACTGTCGAGGCGAGAGCTCCGTTGTGACATCGCGGGAACTTGACAACAAACGTCTTTGGCTAAAATCAAATTCCAATGAAGCAGCTAGTGAATATGCGCTGCGAACGACATGCTGAGAAGTGGGTACTGGGAAGACTGAGATTATGTTTCACGCGGTTTTCGCAGTTAGGAAAGAGTGGAATTATATGTTCTGAAGAATATAATACCATTCTGGATGAGGGAGCATCCAAGAAACTGGCACTCACAGGTTAGCCTGTAGGCTGATTGCACGTCAACGCCGCGTCGATTAGCAGGAGAATAAAATATGCATACATCTGTGGGATCTCTACAATGGCCTCTCATAGATGAGAGTGGCGGAGGCATCGAGTCTTGCGATGAAGAGGGTGCAGGCACAGTCCGCGGCCGCGGAAGCATCATCGTCGATTGAAGCCCGGTTGACCAAGACGGCAAGGGTGCATTGGGATTTATTGAATGATAACCGAAACGATTCGCGGCAGTCTGAGCCCAAGGAGCTTGTGACATAGAGCTAGAGCTAACAATGTCTTCCGAAGGCTCAGTGCGGGCTTGCGTTGTTCCGCCTGGAGATTCATCGCACCAGGGCAAAAGACCTCCAAGGGGAATATGTTGTACCACGACTCTTTTACCAAGAACTTCAGCCTTTGAAAGGAAATTGGATTTAGCTCGGATTTGAAGATTTTTTGCGTAAGAAACCTCACCTCATACATTTTGAACAGGCCCGAGTTAACTTTAGCCCAGGTTGGCACACCAACAGCAATTGAATAAAGCTGGGATGAGTGCTCGTGGAAGGGACCGTGCTTGACCTCGTGAATGCGCATGATCAACATGAAGTATATATTAGTAGGCGGCAGAGGGGGGTGAAGAACTGCTGACACTCCTATTTCATTCTGATCTGAGAATTCGACCACGTCAAAACCAGATGTAATTTTGAACAAGGGAGAAGCTCAGAACCTCGCAGTTGACCGCTACCGAAAATATAACCCAAAAAGTGTGAATCGTCAAGGCCCCAGACACCGTGACTCCCAGCGGGTTCCAAACGGTAAACATCCTGAAGCCTCCAGCAGAGGCGGAGATACCGAACGAAAACTCTCAAGACTAGTTCACGTTCTTCCTCAACCTCAGGCACAAAGAAGCGCGTAAGCGTCAAACACAGAAGAAACATGGCAAATGAAGTTTCGTGACCAGTGCCATAATCCATTCTGACAAAAGACCCAAAGGAAGTCAGAAAGTATGGCTTGATGTGTGGGATAAGCAAGCTGTATTCAGCAGGGAGCAATCGAGCTAGCAAGAGGTCTGATTGCTGCGAAAAAATGGGTTTAGAAAAAAAGGTGACGACAAACCAAAGATTGCCCAACCTCTTCTAATCTTGCACCCCAGTGTCGGAAGGCAAGGTTCCCAAACCTTTGCGGTGAGTCGAGGGGTGGAATGGCGTCTATCCATTCATCCAGAGTGTCAATCAGAGCGATCATACTCAAAATGGCCTTTCGAAAGGAGCAGATCAGCAGCGGGTCCTTCAGCAAGCGGATTTTGTTATACTTGACTGGGCGATTCAGAGCTCCAAGGCATATGAATTCCAACTACAGCTTCGTTCAGTCTCCGAAGAAATACATTGAGATCCTGATAAGATTGAGTGTCACGCCAGCTCTCAACATCTTCCTCGCTGAAAATTTTCTGCGTGGGTGGATTGAAAGCATGAATTTCTGAGAGAGAGACGCCTCGTAATGGAAGAGAATCCGCCATGAAGATGAAAGTAAAAGTGTGTAATGACACGTGCTCTTCCGCGCGCGTTGATCATGAGTCACCGCTCTTGTTTCCTCACCTCCATTATTCGATATTTTGAAATCGTGTTCTCACAATGGCGCCATATGATGATTGGAACAGAGTCGATGATGATGATGAAGATGAGCTGCAGGACAACGCAGTAAATAAGTACGATGGTCTCCTAGAAATCGCGTACTCACGCTTAGCCATAGTTATTCGACGCCAAAAAGGACGTGATACTGTTCTGCATAGACTGCTCGCCTTCAATGCTACAGCTTCGACCGGATCCAGAAGAAGAAGCTAAGATGACAAGTCACTTGTATGCCGCATTGGACAGTGCAATGAATCTCCAGAAGCGTAAAGTAGTTACAGGCCCGAATGATTCCTTCGGTATCTTGCTGTTTAACACGGTGAGACTCTGTGATTTTCAGGACATGCAGATAAAGCTTGAAATGCTATCAAGACCAGAAAACTAAATACACCACGTACCGAAGGCTCTGAAATAAAAAAGAACATGTTTCTCTATCAGCCAATTGGACCCCTCTCTGCGCCAGTTATACAAGAATTGATTCAGCTGCTTCATAGTGAGCTGATTCATTAGCTGAACTCGACATTCTGACGAAAGTACAGCTACTCAGGAAAATCCCGAAGAGCTACGAAAACAATTCCCGCCTACCGATTCTCGTGTTGCTATGGGTGATGTATTCACGAGCTGTAATTGGGTTATACGTGACGGGTATAGGCCGAAATATTGATAATGCCTTGTTCAGAAGAGGCTGCTGACTACTGCTACTTACAGTGCTCCAAAGACGGCTACGAAACGCGTTTTTCTCATTACAGATGAAGACGACCCCCATCCTTCCTCAAAACAGCTCAGAATCTCTGCACAAACAACTCTCGAGGTGAGAATTCATAGTCTCTTTCTGAGACGCATCAACATATCTCTGAATAGGATCTGGCCCAAGCGGGTGTCGTTGTCGAGCCCTTTTTCATCCAAACCGAAGACAAACCTTTTGATGTGACCAAGTTCTATTCTGTGAGTCATGACGGTCGTCTGAAGTCAGAAAAATGGATTGACAGTATTGTTAGACGGTGCTGCAAACAAATGCCTTTGTAGATGATACCGACTTAGACCCATCAGTTCTCGCTGAATCGATATCGGTTTCCCGAATTGGGGATCTTCTTTCTCAAATGAAGTTTCGCGAAGTAACCAAGCGAGCGCTGTTCAACATCCCATTCGAATTAGCTCAAGGTTTTACTATCGGTGTGAAGGGGTCAGCACATCAATCTTGTCGTTTCGCATGCTCTGATCGTCGTTGAAGTTATGGTCTTGTCACGGAGCAGAAAAAAGGCGAATACAAATATTTTGTGGATCTGGGTGACCGTTTGGAGGCGGCCATAGTTAAAACGGGACAGCTTGACGAGGTCAGGATGTTCCTTTGTGAACTTTAACGTCTGTGCTCAACCAATTGTTGAAGGATCGACAAGTTGAAGTCGACAAATCCAATATCGTCTTTGGAATGGCAGTCGTCGGTGCCGCTCCGAGTAATGATGACGATGCTGAAGCGGATAGCATGGCGGCCACCAAAGTCGTGAAGTCTGGCCAACGGGTGAGTATCCTCTGTCTACTCCGCTTTTCGTGACTATTCATCTATCACAGCCGTTTTACACTGCGGATGAGATGCGAACGTTCCGTACATTGAGCCTGGAACCTGGTGATCCCTCTCTTTGTAATCGACTTCACTCAAAATCCTGACCCATATCCTCATCGGAAGGGCTTAAATTATTGGGGTTCAAACCGCGTGATACGCTCAGGTTCGAAGATAATGTCAAGCATTCACAGTTTATATACCCCGACGAAACTGTAGGGCGAGCATGTTCCACCAGCCAGTTTGTAACTCTAACGTTTTCTTTCAACCTCAGACCTACGCAGGTTCCAAACGCACTTTCAGTGCTCTTTTGAAGTCAATGATCAAGAAGAAAGTTATCGGCTTGGCTCGAGGAGTCCTACGACGGAATTCTACTCCAACAATATATGCGATCCTTCCTCAGGTAAAAGGACGCAATGCTCTCGATCTCAACCTGTTAGAACCTGAATTTGAATCATAGGACGAGGATGTCAATGAGATGGAGCCCGCCGGTTTTCATATCATTCCGCTACCTTTCGCGGATGACATTCGTTCCGCCCCGATAGAGGAAGGTTACATTGGTATGTGTTCACATCATGCGTTTCGGAAAGTGTCATTCAAGGATTACAGCTTCGGATAGCCTAAAGGACAGAGCCCGGGCATGGATAAATAAGACGACCATCAAATCTGGTTATATACCTGATTCGTATCCAAATCCCGGTTCGTCGTGTACCTTGAATGAAAAACGGATGGCCTCATTATAGTTGAAAACTAGCTTTGGCCTTTCACTACGATCAACTTGAAGCTAGTGCATTCCGCGAAGAGTTTAACCCAGATGCATTCGAAGATCTCACTGAACCGAATGTCGACCTTATTCACGCCGTGGGTTGAGGATTGCTTTCTACGGATTATTTATTGATAGGATGAACAGAAAGCAGGAAAACTTTTGAAAGAATGGAAGGTTGAATTAGCCAATGACCACAGCGCGACTTTGGTTGTTCCCGTAACTGGTTCAAAGCGAAAACCAGTACGCATCTTTCTTTGAAGTAGAGCTACTCGAAGATTCATGATATCTGTGCAGGATGCATCTCAAAACAGCATTGATTTGTTAGAAGTCAAAACTAGGTTCGAAGAAGGTTCACTCATGAAGGTCAGTCCTTCATTCCACTCATTCTTTGGGGTGCTGTCTTATGCGTATATTTCCTGCAGTACAAAGTCGACCAGTTAAAGGTAGATTGTAATTTTAATGTCCGAGGACCAGATTTACCCATTGCACTTCTCTCAGGCATTCTGTCGAAGTCAGAATATACCGACCTCCGGAAACAAATCAGATTTGATTCAACGTGTTGAGGATTGGTGCAAGTTGCATTGAAAAGAGATGTGTTTTGTCACAATTTTCTCATCTTTTACTCATCTTGCTTGTTGCTTATATTACACATACTATATCATAAGTGTGGCTTGCGATACTGTACTGAAACTGACACATCGTCAGCATAAATCACGCTCCACTTTGTTTGAACCTCGGGCATCAACTTGAACAAGTTGTGAGTCTATCTCTATGACGCTTCTTCAAGCTCATAAAGATTGCTCAGAGTTCTAAGCTAATCTTTTGCGCGACATCGCGTCCATGTCTTTATTTTCGTCTCCGTGTCCCCATGATGATTGGAAGCTCATTCTAAATATTGGAAGTAGGACCAGGTTGATTTTTCGAAGTGCTGCGGTGATAAATCAACAGTTATCCCACGATCCTATTGCTTCAACTTACCACCACCGCGAATACGAATACACTCAGTCAAACCTCAGTATCAGTATTAGTGCTACATGCGGGCTGTGTGCGGAACTCTGATCCCCTTCCTCAATATACAGCTCCTCAACATTCCAGTATAGCGTAGGACCCATCGGGAAGAGCTGTTATAAAGGGAAAAGGGATACCGCAAAATGAAGCAAATATGAAGTCACGTTTCCAATAGAAGCTTGTTCAACTGCAAGCCGGAAGTTGTGTCGAAATATTGTTTCTCCACAATCATTAGTGAACTGTCGACCGATCTCCGCATCGACAAAGCTTCTCATGGAAATATATCCTGTAGTGTGCGCCGTTTGGGTATATAAGGTGAATTTATTCACGAGGTTGACCCAGAGTTTCAATGGGCTTTATCTCTACTTTCGGGTCGCTCCTTTTAGGTGCACTTTTTACAGTCTCAATCAACGCGCAATGCACGAATCCTACGGTACGCAGAGAATGGCGAACACTTAGCACAGACGAAAAAGCCGCTTGGATTTCAGCAGTGAAGTGCCTAGCCGCAAGTCCTCATAACCCAAACCTCACCGCAACCGTGAACGCTTCCATTTCACAAATTCCCGCTATGAACACTTCGGGCTCCTTCTGGGATGGTACAACCTCTCTCCCTCTGTTTGAAATTGGATTCTAAATTCCGTGCATCGTTTTGTAGACATATCGTACATGCATATGGATTTGAACGTGAAAGTCAGTGCTTAGTTTTCCTTTGAAGGCATGCCTTATCCTTTCGAAACGTCAGATTCATCAAACGGGTATGTTCTTGCCATTCCATCGCTGGTTTGTCCATTCGGTAGAACAAGCTATGATCGAAAAGTGTGGTTTTTCGGGTGGTTTCCCTTACTGGAACTGGACCATAGGTTTGTAATAAACCTTGTTATAACCTTGTATTTCGTACTAATTCTAAGACAGACGCTCCCGACTTCTATGAGTCGTCTTGGTGGCAAGATTCTGATCCCGAGAGTGGACTAGGTGGTTGGGGTGATCCCGATAAGGACTACGAAGTTCAGGACGGAGCATTTGCCGGCTTCGGTCTTGCCTATCCATCTTACCATCCACTCCGGCACCAGTACACCGCCCAGCCTTTTGCGGTCTTCGCGGCTTCCAGTCCTACAATAGCTCAGTTCTTCAACGAAACCATGCTCGAAACTTATGCCAATTCCACATTTCATATTGACCAGATTGCTGCTATCATTGCGGGCAATCCTGGTGACTATGTGAATTTCCAACTCAGCTTGGATAACTGGATCGTAAGTGTGGTGATATCTAGCCTATCGATTATGGTTACAGAATGCCTTTTAGGGTGCACACGGGTCCGTCCACGCAATAACAGGCGGGTGAGTAATACATGCGTCTATCTCTACGTAAAACACGATTTCTAAAGTCTTACGGTCAGTGACCTCGCAGGTACATGCCCAGCAACAACAGAGGATTGCATTCCCGGTAACAAATGGTCGCCAAATTCACCACTCTTCTTCTTGCATCATGCGGTAAGTCGAGGGCCTGCGCTGATATACACAACAATTCTCAACGCCTGCGTTCAGATGATCGACAAAATTTGGTCGGATTGGCAACACCTAAACGAGACAAGCGCGACCGCCTTTTATGGTGGGTCGGTACAAGCTTTCGACAATACAACATATTTTGCCGAGTATCCTACTGGAGCTCCTCCTTTGCTCAATGTAAGTGAAACCCTTGGTGATATCAATGCTCACAGTAACAAACCCACTGTTTGCCAGACATCTTCCGAAATCTATACCGATAACATGTTTCCTGGAGCAATCATTGGAGATGTCATGAATCACACTGCTGGATACCTATGCTATGTTTACGAATAAGATTCGTGTATCGGGTTTAGGAACAACAAGTAACACTTTCACCGCTTCGATTGCTTGTTACGATATTTTCCGCATGATCGGGACGTGTTTTCAGTAAGATGTCATTGGAATAGATAATTCCATTTTGCTTGCCTTCATCTCTTGTCAATGAACCTCGTCAACGGCTAGGAGAGGCAGGAACGACACAAACACTAAGACCATAGCTCAGACTTTCAAGTTTCGAGAGGTACAACAACCAACGACTTCAACGACGGCCAAAACTTTCGATTTGGATTTGTATAAAAAGGGCACGATACGCTAGAATGAGTTATATGTGAAAACATCATGATAATAGTGATAGGTATGGATGCAGCATTTCTCGGAAATTTACTGATATATAAAGTCGATAGAAAGACGAAACCGAGTCAACCCACTGTTACTTCCAGAATGGGCGACTAATGGGCGACTATGCTCCAGCCAGTACTCCAATACCTCCTACTATTCAAATCCACGAGTTTAGAGCTATTCCCCGTTGAACACATGTCATGCATATTCGAGACGACTTTCTCGAAAAAGATGCAGGGGTCACCAGCCCACGTCGGGTGCTCCCAGATCTCGAATGGCTTCGTGACATACAGAAATTTCCATGTAGACTGATGATGGTGATCATGAATGAAAAGTATACGCACATGGAGCGTATGTATACAATTCCTCAAGGGCTAGGATGTACATAGGAATCGAATCAGCCAACTTGATTCTAACGAAGGTTTTCCAGGTGCAGCTGCTATTCGCGACCACGTGTTTTTCGAGCTCTTCTCCCTCGAATATACGGACAATTGACACAATGCCCTCGTATCAAAGATGACCGCTGAGGGTATCTTCATCAAAAACCATCTCTGTGTGCAACCGGCACAGCTTCGAAGTTGTTAGGACGGCACGACGAAAATTTCTAGCTTCGATAATCGACGAAGGCACTCTGTAAGGAGTCTTGAAAGCTGATTAACCACAAGAGGAAACCGGAGAAAAAAGTTGTCACTAGGGGTTCCCAATCATCGTCATTGAGAACAATGGATTTCTTGGCATACAAAAACTCATCGTCACTCTGATGCCATTCCTCGTATCGATAGTTCAGGTATTCAGGGCGAGGGAAAGTTTGGTCAGGACGAGAGAAAAGGCACGCTAAGAGCAGCATCACATAAGTAGAAGATGGACTCCAAATCATGGCGGTATCGATGAGGACCTTTCCATTCAACGGAGTGTTGTTCGTGAGCCATGTAAGGTTTCGTTCCGGTATATTGGGATGTAAGCCCATCGCGTTGGTCGTTGAGCCAGATCGCAAGATTCCGGGCATTCAAAACTCCGTACTTCGTCCCATTCTTTTCACGCGATATTCCCTTGGCTGTCATTGCCATGGAGGATTTTATAGTATTTCTGAACCCAGTTGTGGGCTGGAATGTATATCTCGTTGGATGAGAATGCTTGATGTAGATAGAGAACTCGCATCGAATAACTTGAATGTCATAGAAAACTTGAGCACATTCCTTTGCCGTCTTGACACTCAAGAGTGGTTGCAACTCCTCCAAGATAATACCCCGCATGACACGCATCTCATAATCATCCCCAAACTTCTTCTTGAAGTTATCCTGTGGTGAACCGTCACGAAAAGGAATATCGAATGACCGAATGATATTGGGTAAGTGGTTAGAGACCCAAGCATGTTGGCCTTGTGCCAACTCCTTGCAGCGATCCACGAACGTCCGGTCAGAGACACGAGTTTTGCTCGGGAAACTCATCTTCAAAACAAGTTTCTTTTCCTTCCAATCACATTGATTAGGCGGACAGTTACGACAAGCATACTCCACCGTAATAACCATAGTGCCTCGACCGATGATGCCGTTGGAGCGGAATATCACGCGTTTCAAGCGAACCGTACGCGTTTGATCATTTTTGTAGGGAGATTGAAGAAGGATCCTTGACAGAGATCGAATATCCCGCTCGACGGAGGTCCATTGGCTGCCTTATGCCCTGGCAGTTTCATTGCCTCTAGGAGGCTGGTTGCAAAGTCCTCTTCCGGATTCGGAACGAAGCCAAGGTCCTCCAGCGGCAAGGTGCACAGATGTTTGATCATCTTTGCGAAAATTAGTTTATCTTCTTGGTCATTGAAATTGAGCAACTGCGATAGGAAAGTTGGAGCATATTAATACAGACATGAATGAAGAAACATAGAAATTTCAGTGGCACCGGAAAAAAAGCGATGACTTAATCAGCTTCCGGAAAAAAGAAATTACTTAATCAGCTTCCTAAAAGGGAACAATGAAGCGGGTGGAGAAATCTCAAGAGCTGTCTCGCAGCCGGTTGCCCATACCCATCGTCAGTCCGGTTCAGTTCTTGACGCACAACTTGGTAAAGTTGTGATCTCTCAACTCGATATTCTGCTGACGCTGCTTTAAAGGACCTATAACTCGAGAGATTACCAACGCCGCGATTTCAGTATCGGCAACTTGAATGTTATCATGATAAAACCGATTAAGACTGAGCGTTTTGATATCTCCAATCCCAATGAGATACAGAGCACAATTCTTGACCTTTGCAGAAAATTAGATATCCATGAGCACTGCGGCGGCTTTGTCGTTGATGGAGATAGGGCAGTCAATTGGAATAACTATTTCACTGAAAAACATTTTGGGACCAAATCGGTAAGAATGCTTTGAAGTCTTCTCTGTGCACCACGAGAGTAATTGTTCCGCAGGGGTACCTCGAGCTTCATGTCTTCAGAGCTCTTGAACCCGGGCCAGCAATATACATTCTCCTATCGATGATTAGTACTATCCGCTCTATTTTCTTACGCAATGGGCGTACGCTTTCCACGATCTAACCCTAGAGGACAAGCCCAAGGAACCTCAACATCTTCAGCAATTGCGATCACGCCCTCAAGCAGGGCATGTAATACGCAGAGACGCAGCAACCTATACCATCACTGACGTATTGAACATGGATGCAGACCATGGAGCTTTCCTGTCGCAAGCTCAACAGTTTCTAAGAGATTGGAGTCGTTCTTTTACTTGGATTCATGAATGGAACAACCTTAAAAAAAGCCAGGTCTTTGATGCTACCTTCCACAGCATTGCAGACTGCGGATTATCGTCTTTTTTGCATGTTGTTGATGAGTTGAAGCTTTTGTCATAGATTGTTCGGTCGCACCTTTGCTATAGATGGCCTTTCCATTACTATCCTGTTTGTCCATTATCCATCATTACTTCCTAATACTGTGGTTTACTGTTGCAAAATGGAATGTCGAGTGTTAAATCGATATCGGGTCAATGGTTATGGATCCAACCTTGTGTCAACGTCCGACTTTTGGAAGCCATTGCTTTGAACCGGCTTTGCTCTTCCTTCATGAGATGGACAACGACCAGAAGTGTATGTCACCGCGCCCTGACATTCGAACATAACATAACAAACTTCACTCCCGGTGAACCATGAACCCATTGCTTTTGCAAGGAAAAGGGAAGAGTGATCAATAGATATCGTGTAAGTGGTTACTGGCCCAACTATGTGCCAAATCCTTGCACCAGACTCGGCGAGTCTTGCTTGAAAAACAACTTTCTTTGCCCCTCCAGTCGCATTGATTGGGCGGACAAAGACGACAAGCACACTTCACCCGATCAAACCATAAGTGCCTCGACAAATTTGAATGACGCCGATAAATCAAAATATCACGCAAGGAAATTGTACGCATTTGCTCGTCCTTAGAGTTCCAACACTACTTGGTTCATCATTCATGTTTGCACACCACTCATTTGAACGTCACTTTTGATGAATCCTGCTGTTAGCCTGATTCTTCAGCTAAAATCACAAGAGTTCTCGTAACCAAAGGTTCAGTTGTCCTTGTTGCTTCGTGAAAAGAAAAAGTTTGTAGACTTTCTTTCACCTGTTGTAAGTTGGCAAAAGCTCTGCCTATGTTTTGGCACTGTCTGCTAACAGTCGTGAAGAGATTTCATTGAATAAATGTGAAAGGATTCGCTACAAACCGCGTTGCATCGAATGTCTCGTTAGATACTTATTGCCTTCTTGTATGAATTCCGTTCACGGGAGTACAGAAGGTAGGCAATCAAGAGTACACTGAAGCGCAGCCGGCATCAATCATAGACGAGCGGCTGGCTTTGATGCGATGCGTAATCGTTTGCTTCCATTTCATTCGTGTACTATGTACGGGTCGATGAATAGGGACCCCCATCGAATTAGTGGTGCTTTGGATCTGGACTGAATATAGACTATATGTATCTTGCATGCGCAAGCATTTTTCGAAAGGACGGCATTTACACTGCTAATGGCTCGTTCACGGTCTACCCGCGGGTTGAGAAAACCGTAGGCAAACCACGGGTTGATCTTCGCTTAAAACGTCACAATCGCGTATCACAGAGTGCTTCTCTGTGCCCTTCTGTGCCTCCCCGAATATTTCCATAGGGGGGTCGGGTTTCCCACCATCGAAGCCTGCCGTCCTCTGCCGTCTCCTGCTGCTTCACACGTGACTTTTCCAGGTGCCATTTCTGCTCCACGGATTTTTTTTCTCTTTCCCGTTCACTTGTCGTCCTCTATCTAATTTGTTCTGGCAACCTTTGATTCCCTATTAATAAAATGAGACCTCAAGATTCATGTCAAGAATTGCTCTGCTGGTATGTGTGATTTTCCCAGGTTTCTTGGCCTCTAACTACATGTTACTATGCTCAAGATAATGTCGTTGGAAACAGTGATCAAAAGGAGCAGGGCTCGTTTTTTGTTGAGTTTGGCGCTTGGTTGGGTGCTGGGGTCACGGCTTGGGGCGCGGGTTTCGGTTCGCGGGGGTGGGGAGGGTGTGTGGTGCACTGCGCTTCGCGGCGAATTCATACTCGTCTGGTTTTTTTGGCTGTTTGGCTCGGGTTTTGGCAGCGGAGAACAGAGCCAACGGTGCAACCATTTCAGCACCGCCGCCGGTACAGGATTTCGTTGCGGACCAGCCGTCTCCCCGATTAAGCCCCATTGTCTCAGGCTCGAGGACATCCCGGCCTATTGCGGCTCTTCCAAGAAGAGTAGCTTCAGGCCTCGATCATTTTAGCCCAGCGTGAGTGAACTTGGGCGCTCAAGCTCTTTCTCAATTGATACACCGTCTCGCTTCTGCCAATGGGTCTGGTCACCACCGCAGTGTTTCCACATCGAGTCGAAGTTCCAAAGGGTCGGCGTCATTCAGGTATGATACTTTCCCCTCTTCTACGCAACCATATTCTTACCCGGCATCTCACGACTACGACAGTGCTTTCAATCTTTTTGCCCCAGTTCTTCTAAGCCGCCCTGCCCAGACTGTGGGACAGAGAAAACCGTCGCATTTTGACCCTGGGAGTATTTAATTTTGTATTACTTCAGTAAATTTGAAATAGAATGTTTCTTGGTGTACAGTCTATGTTTGAATAAGCTACCTGTCTGCCAATGACCCATACGAGCCCATACGCCCCAATGCCCCAATCTAATACGCAGCTCTCGGGATTATGTCCATATATGGACTGACAGCGATTCTGACAGCCATTCAGTGATCGTTATGTCACGACCCGCATGGAAACCGTGTGTTGGCGGAACCACGGGAAAACCACGGTTTACCTACGTGTTACCCGTGGGCTGGCAAGAGCACGGTCTACCCGTGGGTTAGGCTGCTACTGTGTAGGCTCCCGATTTGGGGCGAGTAATTTTCTCAACTGAGAATGTGAGTTCCAGTCATGATCAATGCCAAAGTAGTATTCTTCCGAATTCGTGGGCGATCCGGAGGAACTTCTCGAAATCATATTACGTTTTGTTCATGGTTAACTACATATGTAGACCCGATCTCACTTTTGGCTTTTCGTGGCTTTCTACATATCCTTCACTCTCAGCGAGATGGTAGTCTTGAATATGTCGAACGTCTGTCAGGTCCTTTCCCTCCTCCTCGTTCTCCACATCTTGCGCAATTTATGTCGAAGACTTCGGCAACGGCAGGAACTGAGTGTACAGAAGCTTTCAGTCGCTGTAAGTCGCCAGCTTACTTCAAAACCTGTTCTGAATCGATCTGGGTTTACCTGGCTAGCCTATGAGACGAAACTGGATCTGGGGACATGAGCTCGAAATTTTCAGACATGAAGCTTGCAAAATGCATATCAAATGGTCGGCTTCAATGGGACCTATGTATCGCGTCAAGTCAGCTCTTTTCCAACCCGACATTGTATGGCTCTCTGTTTTGTATTTTTAGCCGTTCTCTAATTGTCTCTTGATAGGTTATTGTGAACGATACACTTGCCGCGCAGCACATATTTCAAAACGCATATACTTACGGTGGGTAGTATATTTGTTCGTTAGTGGTGCACCTACACGAATTATTGTGTTGTAGTGAAATCCCCGGCTTTCCGACCAATAATCGCAAGACTGATCGGGTGCGGGATTGTGTATGCTGAAGGTGAAGAGCACAAATATCAACGCAGACTATTAGCCCCAGCCTTCACGTATGATCACGATCTCTTTAAGAAATGTTTTGCTTATTTTGAATCAGATCCAATGCTGTCAAGGCGATGTCGGACGACATATTCGCCTGTGCTGACAAGGTTGGATTTCCTCAATGAATTTAGCATGACGGAATCTCTGACTCTTTGTGCCAGATGAGCCATAAGCTACGCGCTGAGATTTCCGACGGTGCTGGAGGAAATGATACTGTGGTCGATATTGCCCCATTGTTATCTGCCTGCACGTAAGTATTTTATACTTTCGGAAGTGCCATGGTAATTGATGACTTCCTTTAAGGCTAGACATCATAGGCCGAGTCGCGTTCGGGCACGATTTTGGAGGCGGGGAGAGTAGCGAAGCGAGGGAAATTGCCTCCGCCTGGCATGAAGATGTGCTCATGGCTCACACGTTCGGAGGTTTCCTGGCCCCCAGATTGATCAACATCTTCCCATGGATTACTAGCTTGCCCATTCCAATCCTTCCAGGCGAGAGTGCATCTAAGCGCATTGTTAATAGGCTCGCAGGAAAGCTTCTTCAAGAAAATCACCTTTCCGACAATGCGGATATCCTTTCACTATTGGTCAATGATAACCAGAAGGAAGGCAAGTCGGAAGTCCGCCTTTCGAATTCAGAACTTCTCGACAATGTACGTGCGTATGCTGTCTTGATTATCAATGACTTATACCTACCTATGCATTTTTTTCCTTCCCGTTCATAGATCACCACGTTCATGATGGTTGGACATGAGACCAGCGGGGCTTCGCTTAGATTCATCTTGCTTGAACTAGCACGAAACCCTGTAATTCAACAGAGACTTCGCCAGGAAGTGCAGGCTGCAGGATATCTTAATTACGAATGCGTTCAGCAACTCGAATATCTGGATTCTGTGGTAAAAGAAGGGTATCTCGAGTCAATTTTCATACCTACATAATTCTCATGACCCCTTATGCATCTTGTTCTTTCTAGACTTCGTTTGTATCCTGCGTTGCCACTCACTGAGCGTGTAGCCCTAGAAGACGACGTTGTACCTCTCAGCCGTCCTCTTAGAATGAAGAGCGGAGAGATCATTCGTTCCTTGCCTATCAAAGCTGGTCAGGTTCGTCTTTTGTCTTCACTAAGCCCGAGCTTTTGATGAGAATCGTTAAATCACTTTGTTTGAAGGTGTTCCACATTCCTTTGACTGCACTGAATGTTAGCGAGCAAACCTGGGGCGAAAATGCAGCACGCTTCCTACCTGAACGATGGATTGAGCCAGGTGGTACATCTTCCGCTGAGAAGCTACCCCATGGACCGTGGGCTGGAATATTGACGTTCAGCGACGGTCCAAGGAGCTGTATCGGTTATCGACTTGGTCAGTCATGGATGATGTCAATACCCTTCTTGCTAATGGAGCAATTTCTCTTTCTTCAGCGGTTTCAGAGCTCAAGATAAGCATCGCAGTTCTTGTGCGTTCATTTGAGTTTGCGGACACTGGGGCGAAGATTGAACAATATATGCTGCCGACTTTGCAGTCTTTTGCTGACGGAAAAGCGGCGTCGATGCCACTGAAGGTGTCATTACTCGCTGCGGGCGCTTTGCTACCTGCACACCCTTGAATCAGAATCAGAGTAGTGGTGAGATCGTGACCGTGACGTAGGAGGTTGCTGGGCGTTAACTGGGCGCTTGAACTTTCTGTATTCCTTGTCTTGCGACTTCAACTTCTTGCAGTTGCTTATTCTCTCTTATTCTGCGGTTTATTATGAGGCTGCAATGGATTTCCAGTTCGATCTCTGAAGCAAATATGGAATCAGTTTTTATCTTGTTTTCTTGTGGCGTACCCGGGCAGTGACTGCGGAATCACCAAGTCATTGATAAGAAGAAATAAATATCATTGGTTTTCATTCTTTACCCGCATGCTGCAACCTACTGTGACGCGCATTCTGGTGCTTTCACTGCTCTTGAAACTATTGGAAGCAGCACAGATCCCTTTAGGAGCCCATCAGCATTCGACAACTTTCAATGAGGATGTCAATTGGGATCTTAATAAACCTCCTGGCGAAAATGCAACTGGGCATCTAGTATTCGAAACCGTTAATTCGTTCATGCAGCACTGGCCAAATACACGATACCGAAATGGTAAGTCAACTTTGACAATGTTCTACATCAGTCGTTCATCTTCGAATCAAACTAGGGCATAACATTGTCCCAGGAATAGTACCTCCCGGCACAGTATTGTACCATGGACGAGGGGATTCAAACACGCCTACGAGTCCTGAATGGCTAGCTACGGATCCCGAACATTCTTTCATGTTCTGTCGTGGACAGACTTCGGATTCTGGTTGTTGGCAACTCACCGTCACTGCTACACGTCCTTTGAAGGTACTTTACTTCGACGGGAGTGCCGCAGCGAAGATGCCGGATGGAGCAATGGACTCCCAAGATATCCTTGCGTATGGAAAAGTTGTACCGGACAAGTATCGCGGTGAGAGGGAGAGGATTCGCAATTTGTGCGAATGGGCAAAGAATCTCGACGTCGATGGTTTTGTCAGGTATGTTCCTCAATGATATACAACCGTAGTAATGATTGAGTTCTCCGCTCATTTAGAATGGAGATGGACTTGTAAGTTCAATCGTTAACAGAAATTCTCAACCCCTCTCACTACCTTGTATGCCAACTGTAGTGAGATTATGCTTTGCGATTTCACCGAAGGTGTTCTGGTGGAAGCTGTCAATCTCCGTGCTCGACCTCGAGGCAGACCAGGACCAGGACCAGGGGGTCCCGGTAGGGGTCCTAAGGGTCCTGGTGGTCCCAGTCGCCACTTGGATGGAATACATCCTCCTCCAGAAATCCCTCCTCATCGCTATAACACCTTCAATCAAACGCTTTTTAATTCCTCTATGCTCCCCGATTCTAGCTCTGGAACATTCTTTCCTGGCTCTTGGCACAGATATTACCCAGGCGACACCCGTATCCAACTAGATCTCACCCGTCTCATCTCCTTCTACGACACCGAACTCGTCCCCAGTCTTGTTTCCGAGCGATACGGCAAAGAACGGATCAAACACCGCTTGTTAGGTATTTCTCCGGAGGACCTTCAGACTGTCGTACGGAAGATCGAGCAACTGACCAAGGTCTCTGAACCCGGTAGCGGTGTCGACTGGGCGACTCTCATACGCTTGATTGTCAAGCGTTATTCGGAGCGGCTCGAGATGGTTCAGTATATGTTGAACTCAACAGACTCTGCAAAATCAACTTCAGAGAACAAGGTGCTCGCAGAGACCGTCCAAGTTCAACTAATTGCGATGCTTCAGCCATACCTGCTCTCTAGCGTCAAACCACCTCAAGATCCTACATCCACTGATTGGGTATCTCCTGTGTATAAACTCTGCACCACCACATATACGAGTTACATTACTACTTCTTCTCTTCATTCGCGTCTCACCCCTTCGGAGGAGCTCATACTGAATGGAATTCACGAAACAACCAAGGAAATATGTCGAGTGGTGACAGGAATGTGGGTAGACGGAATGATGGCTGGGCTGGAACCGGATTTCTATAAGCCATCGACAACCGAGGATGATGACTTCCAGTCGTTGTTGGATTCGTGGAAGGAACGTACCTTTGGCCTCATGAAGTGGCTAGACTGGAGTGTTTGGCTGGAATGTAGGCCTGCTTGTGGATTCGAGGTTGGTACTTTAATTTCTCAGCGCATTAGATTTACCTGACGAGGTCGCTCAATTCTTAGGAAATGTGTTACCTTCCGATGTGGCCATTCAGACGAGGGGCCGATGAGTCAGATGATCCCAAACCGAGATGCGTGCGTAGAATGGCGTCTTTGGAATGGCCAGGAGTCCTCTGAGGTATACTACTTTATATTTACATTCATAGAGCTGTCATGTTATTGAGGAAAGTAAAACCTTAAGTGTCCTCGCATACACTTGCTTTCTTCAGTTCTTGTTGGACGTTCAGGAAACATCGAATTCACGTCGAATTCGTGGGATCCCGCCTTTCAATTCTGTGGGTCGCCGGGCTGGCCGAAAATGGACAAGCTTGTACTCTTCTTTTGTTCTGTCACAACCTCTTTGTTCTCTTCCCGACCCTCAATGATGTGTACACCAGTCAAGTTATTGTTTTCTTTTCAATTTCTGCTCGGTATATAAGAGGACAATGGGCTTCTCTTGGAATCTTCAACTTGCACACGTTAGCTTCGCGCGATTTTGGCTGTATCTTTTGCCACTTCCTTTCATTCCCACAATCTTCCGCATAACTGTAGACTCATGAACTCCCACTCATTATCATGCCCTCCTGATGCTGGCACATCCCTGTATTCAAGAAACGATCCTTTGACGAGCTGTAATACAACAAATGCTAAACTGGCCACTGACATGGACCACTGCCTAATATCTCGACAGCAGTCATATGCCGAATTCAGCTCGAAGCTGGAAAGGTAATCTGCACTTCTCCTTATCTTTTGCTCAAGTAGCTCATGGCTAGCCAGTACGATATTGAAACCGGATGATGTTGATACCAGCAAAAATACCTTAGAATCACCGCCGAGGAGGTTCTCATATGTGAGCAACTGGAGGCAAAACATTACGCCCTTGAAGATAGGCCCGCCACCGTCGTCTCCGTGCGTGCCGCCTGTCTCCCATGCAATCTTGATCAAACTGATATCCTGGTCGGATTAGGTTTGGCGTATCGTTTCCTACATCTCCAGTTGCGGTTATCAGTCCGGACCAACTACGCATCACTTCTCTTCCACCATATGATCCTCGGATGGTTTCTATGCTCGCTGGAGCCTCGGCCTCTGAATCATTCGAGCAATCCATCGTTAACGAGCCCACACACTTTAACGACTTGTACGATGCTGAGCTCGAGCAGATGATTGATGAGATAGAGACATCTTCTGCTTCCTCTTCCACGCTTTCTGTCACCGTGTATATCCCACCAGCAGGTAACGCAAAGTGACTGGCTCTTAGTGTGACAATCTAAGCTGATTTAAAATTCATAGTTGAACCAAGTAGAACTGCAGATCGGTCTCCTCGCAAGACATTTCCGTCCCTTATCCGTTGGTTTCCTACCAGAGTCAAATATTCTCTCCTTTCCAACGCAGCCAAAATCTTTCGTCACTGACATCGTTCAAACTGTCCCTCGTACCTAGGTACCACGTCCTGTATACTTCGCCACATCTTGTATACTACTTTCTAAACACTGCAATTAAATGAATTGTGAAAATTACATGCCTTTTTACCGACCCTGTATCCGTCGATCCTTCCGCTCCGTTTCCGTAACAAAGTATTACTCAACAATAACTTGCTCGAGCAAGCAAGCACGCTCACAAGTGTTCGCAGGGACTGAGCTTCGTCTAAAGCTCGTTATATATATGTACATATGAATCAGTTTGGTTAGGAGTTACCTGAAACGATATAGAAAAGCGATAACGCGCTCAGCCAATGACAATCAGCAACGACTTGAGCGCTCGAATTCTGAAGTACTGCGCAGACTCAGATGCTACGTTTCTTATAGACTGCATAAGAGGATCGCAGTAATCTGTGTAAACCTGTAGTACATTATGAGTATCACGAATGAATGTCAGAAGGACGTCGAGGACAGTGCTCAGCTCAAGTGTGGGGCTGCGATCAGATTCGAGGTCTAGACTGTACAGCGTTTTCCGTCGGAACCGTTTAGAGTTCCCACACCAAATTTGATCAAGGCGCCGCATTTGAAAGCACCGGGATTTAAAATTTTAATTTCTTCTCAATTTCAGTGATTCTCCCAAAATTGGGTGTCACACTACGACATGTAGCGCCATCGAACCTCCACCTCTTCTCCTGCTTTTCAACTTGGCGGCCTGAGGGCGCGCCATTAATTTCAGAAATCTACTAGGTGTAGGAACATCATCTGTACGCCTGTTTCTACCAAGTGGAATGTTAAATAACAGATATATTGCACGTACATCAATACATCCTCGACGACAGTCGACGCCGCTCGTCAATTGAACTGTATCACACGTGGTCGGGCCTTATGACATCCGCTTGAAGTTGACTATGTATGTACTAACGTTTCGTCAAAATGAATGATGAATATCCTATTCTCTCTTCCAAGATTTCCGTGACTAAAGCGTTAACCAGCTCCCTCGAACTTGTGGTAAGCAGTTTACCATGTACCAGGATCTTGAGCGCTAGTAGGTGAGAGATTCTTGAACATTTCTATCACAGGAAACCTGATTCAAATGCTGAACAACGAAGCGTGAAGCAGGCGCTGAGAAGTTGTAGATTCTGCACGTAATATTTGTGTCCTGACACTATGCAATCTTGTGAAATGACTTTTGGTATTTTTATGCTGTTACATACCCTTTGCTTTGTTACTGATTTTCTTTCACTCAAGGCCGAACCATATGTACACCTGGATAGCGATTTGTCCGCTTGATCCAGCGATATAAACTTGGGCCATTACCCCGCTGCTTCGATGTAGCTCTCTGTAGAGGACGCACTTGGATGCACTCATAGGCGGTTCTGAATGCCCTATTACCTCAAGCTGTGAGAGTCCCTCCACTGTCTGCAGCTTAGTATACTGTAACGGAAGTCCGATGTCAATCTCGAAATCTCGAGGCTGTGTGTATCCACGAGCTATTATGGCCTCTCATTCTGGAGTACTTTGCCTCCATTCCCCGCAATTCCCCACGTTTCTACGTATAGGCTCAAAAGGTGTGTTGCAAGAACCTCCAATTATATGACTCCAGCCTTTTGAGCAGGAAGCGACGGCTGTACCATATACCTGTAGAACCTGATGTGGTCCGTCTTCAACGGCAGTGATTTTTCTTGCATTCATAGGAAAGGCATCGTGCAAATTTGGTCTTGTAGATATGTTTCTTTCGTTATCATACAGAATTTGCATTGCGCTCATTCTGCTGTATTCCAGCTTGTGATGTGAACCCATGATGTCTTTACGGGCTCTGTACTCACTGGTGTTCATATGGACTCGAATTTCCATCATTCCTGTTCCAGTTCTCGCTTAAACATCCGGTAAAGACAATCACGTACCTCTTTTCTATAAGTTTAAGCTAGGTTTAAAGTACAATGTGGTAGGGGACGGGTGAGGAAGTAGAAGCGTAATCCGTAACAAGGTCATTGGAAAGCAGTTAGTATGCAAGATAAATTGTAGTGTTCTTTCGCCAGCCTCATGATGTCGGGACGATAATCGTCTCCCTGATGGAAAACTTCTTGATCAAGAAAACCTCGCATCTGCTCTCAAACCTCGATGACAGATTTCTTTCGGTATCGGCATAGATTTCAACTATCTTGCAACCTTCTTGAACTCGGAGGTCTGATATTTGCTCGTGCCATCTCACGATCAGAGAAGGGCCCGCAATATTCCGCCCAACTGCTGTGGAACTGAATACTATCTGTTCCTCCGCAGGTAGCTATGTGAAGCGCAGGACCAACCACAGTAGAAGTAAGGCGTACTGACCAGTGAAATTCGCATTCTGCTTAGAATTTGATTGTGGTCGGGCGATGTCCCAAATTCGGAAGGATCGTCCAGTCAAAAATCCTCTAGTAAGCACAGCCCTGAGAGCCTGTATCCTGGTACCGTCGCCTATACATTTATTTAATAGCGGAACTCGAAAAATGAAACGCGTCACCGTCACGAAATTAGGACTTTTTTATTTTTTTTTTCATCTGACAGCGAAATGTCAAGATATTTGGAATTGGAACATAGGACCTTGATTCGTCTCAGATCTATCTAGGGACGAATAAACACCTTTCTTTTCTTTTAAAGGATGGAGCTCAGAAAGGTTCTCCTCCCAGACTCCGCGCCTTCGAAGGATCAGTACGTCGTCGTTCCCCTCTTGTACCAGCGTCCCTGTTAAGCCGAACACTTGTTCTACAGATCGAGCCCCATGTACGGACACACGCGTCAGGATACATTGTTCGCGTTCGAAGAAAGTCAACTTGCTTTTACTGCCAACCCGGGCTATCCATCGCGAAGTTACTCTTCCGCCTCTAGCACATCTTCAGAATATTGGAATTACTGTGTGTACCATGTTCTCTCGAAGGAGTGCTCATTTTACTGACGAGGGATAATCAGCTTCGTCCTCCTCGTCGTATACCTCACACAGTGGCTCTCTGCCTTACGGATCCTCCCAGAAAACCCCTCGTTCATGGTCAAATGATTCCGGTGCCGGTGTAGACGCCCCCTTTCCTCGTAACATCAACTCCTACGATGCCTCTTTACGAAGCACAGAAATGCGACAGCAGTCGATATACACTTCAAACACTGATCTGTGGTCCTCGTCTCAGCTTTCATCCCAGTGGTCCAATACCAATGCTCCTGACCCATCTTGGAATAATGTGGCAATTCCAGGTATCGATGCTTTCGAAGCCGAAACCAAGCCTATCGTGGATCACAATCACCTTCCTATCGGCTCATGCTCCCCGTTGTCTACGATTTCTTCACCTTCACCATCGCCATCACCTATCCATACCGCATCGAACACCACTCCGAAACTTGGGCGAAGGCCTAGCACTAGTAGCACCGCGAAAATATGCTCTCACTGCCACGCCACCTCTACACCACTATGGCGACGAGAGCCTTCAACCCTCCGAACACTCTGTAATGCATGCGGTCTCTATCTACAGCAGCGAAACAAACTTCGACCGCAGGAGCTCATCGACGCCGACGCGGACGATGATTCGGAGTGTTCTGAGCAAGATGGAACAGGCCCGGAGTGTTCTCACTGCCACACACGCAATACTTCAGTTTGGCGCAGAAGTAAGACTGGTGCTCAGCTCTGTAATGCGTGTGGTGTCTATGCCAGACTTCGAGGCAAGGATCGACCTTTGTCCTTGAAAAGGAACAAGGTTAAACCTCGCACAAAACATGCTAAACCTTTGCCGGAAAAGCAGTCGTGATTTCTTCTCTTCACGAACTTTCAGAAATTCCTGACTTCTGGTTATACCCTCAGTTTCCACTTTTTGTTTCCAGAACTCTGTACAAACAACTGTATCACAACATCGACAAGCCTATTGGCACTGACAAATGTACTTGCTGCCGATTCTGTATCACCTTGACGGTAGATTGCTCTAAACCAAAAAAAAAATATCGTTGATATGTTCATTAGTAGTAATTAGTGATTATCCATGTTTATCCGCGTTTCGCCTGAGTTCCCGTGGTCCCACTTTGTTCCGATCAACTTGTTCTCCGTTCCTCCTCTCCATCGGAGTTTCACTTCTCGAAAAGTGCAGGTTTTTTCTCTTTGCAATTTACTCTCCAAAGTTCTGATAGGTTCTGATCGCTTATCGCTGTTTCCTCGGTGCCAGGTGGATGAAATGAACGCTCTTGAACAATCTCAAATGTTCGGACTACCGTTACTATTGATTGATCTACAACCGACGGCAAAGTTGTACTCTCCTATCTCAGCACAAAACCTCCGAAGGTAAGCTTATTGACGTGTTCAATCTGTGACTGAACGACTGTAGGTCGTTTATGCCCGATGTGAGAGCTTGTGAGAGATTGTGAGAGACGACAGGGACGATCTTGCATGATATTGAATTGCGAAAAGTACATTTGCACATTCAGTGGGGGCCCTAATCAGTGTTTTATCCAGCGCGGTGTTTACAGAGATGATTCAAAAATTTGATTTGTTAACCTATCTACAATCAATAACAATCCACGAGGAAACACAAATCAGGAAGCAATCATAACACAAGAGCAGATCCGAAAAGCAGTGATATCAATATCGCAGAACCCTTAAAACCCAATAGTGCTTTAATCCTATACTAACCCCTCTACCTGCCAGAAGTCAAGTCGTAGTACAAGTCAGAACCCAGCAAGGTCTAAGGATTTTCAGAATCTATGTAGAGAATGGAATGAGGTATACCAGGCCAGGTCCGGAACGAGCTAACTACGAGCTTGCAGGGGCTGGCTGCAGACAACAGCTGCATTTAAAAAAAGGAAAGATCGAGCAGATCAACACCCGCTGGCGGGTTTATGCAATGACGAGGAAGATGATGAGAGCATGTAGATATGTGACGTCGAGTCACTGGTACGAAATGAGTGAACGAGAGAGAGAACGTATATCGAAAGGAATGTCGAGTTATTTAAAAGTCATTGGACGTGAGACGCTTGTGAGCATCGTGATGGCGGCGCGCCTTCGAAATAGCACGAGCATGGTTTTTCTTGGTGTGTTTTTCACAGTACTCGTAGTCGTCGTCGTCATCGTCGTCGTCACCCGAAGACGAAGAATTTGAACCAGAACCAGATGAAGAGACGGTGGCAGAAGCAGCGACTGATGAAGAACTCGTGGCAGTTGCGACAGAGTCTGACGTCGACACCGAAGATGACGAGGCTGCGGTTGGGGCTACAAGTTCCTCATTGCCGCTAGTAGACGCACCGGTATCTGTGCTGGATACGCTACCAGAGTCTGAGGATGAGACTTCGGAGGTTGCGGCACTAGCTGAGGCGGATGCACTGGCAGAAGCAGCAGATACTGTAATAGATGAGGCAGCAGTCGTAGTGGCAGCAGATACTGTAATAGATGAGGCTGCAGTCGTAGTGGCAGCAGATACTGTAGTAGATGAGGCAGCAGCAGTCGCAACTGCGGCGGAAGCACCCGATGCAGATGTTACAATATTTCCAGTGGCGGTCGGAGTGGAACCTGTGTAGACATAGGCCGGAGACAGGATGGCAGGAACAGAGGTGGCAGCATTGATAGTGGCATCCTCGGGCCCATATTGGACAGGGTTGTTTCCAGGGAGTTGATCAAGGGTTCCAAGGACTACATCGGGGTAAACGATCATGTAAGACATGAGAAAGTAATAAGCTGAGCTGCATACCTTGTTCATCAACAATGGAGGTGATAGCGCAAGTACCAGAAGTATCGAGAGTGAAAACACCGAGGTCACCACAGCAAGTGGCGTCACCAAATCCAGCAGAAGCTGTAGCAGATGCGATCAAGAATGAATTTCGGAACCAAGGATAAAACTTACTGCACGCGCACTTATCCAGAACATTTTGAAGGATACCACTTTCCCAACCATTGTAGAAGTCTTTGGGTTTCATCGATGAGATTCATTGATGTAACAGTGAAAATATGACTGACCAGCGTGATATCCGTAGCCCGTGGGGTCACCGTAAGAGAAACTATATTCACGAATTATTAGTGTTACTTTATTCAAATAGGGCACATTTACTTACACGTAGGGTTGAGTAGAGTTCATGGCATCAGTGTCCCTGATAGCGTCCCATTCACCAGTCGACCAGTATCCCTGTTCTGATTTAGTTTGAGAAGAAGATTAAACACATCGAAGCTTACCTCGATGAAAACACGGGGAATTGTTACAGGGAAGGCAGGATCATCGCATGTTCCACTATCAGGGCCTCCGGAAGGGAATGCGACGTGAGATTTGTGGTCGGCCGAATCGACATTCTGTGAGGGCATCTTTTAGTGATGATTGGACCAATATCGATCATGGATCGCACCTTGCCATCCCAGCACATAGGGAAGTTCTGATGGGGTGTTGAGTAGTGAGTAGCCATGGAAGTATTAGGAAGGACATACGATCTGAGCACGGATACCACTAGGACATGAAACTGGAGGAAGCATGTTGTATTTGGTGGACACTCCGTTGAAGTCCAAACACAAGAAAGTGACAGCCTGTTGAGCATAGCTGCTCGCGTTGTAAGACCGCAGGGTCATGTCACCTATAATTAGCAGCTATTGATGAACAAACGTGCACTGAGCCCTTCGAACAGCAAAATTTACCAGAGATCATACGGAACTAGAGCGGGGAAGTTAGTCCGGCACTATCTCATATAAGAAATGAACTGACGTTATCAGGGAATGCCTGAACCGTGTTGGCCTGGCCCTCTTCCGCGTCGTTGTAGAGGTAGTCTGGCAATGAGCGGACGATAAGCGGTGAAAGAAGGCGCAGGAACAAGACGACTTACAACTGCAACGAGTGTGAGTAATTGATAGCGATGCCAGTTAATAAACACACGTACATGACATTGCCCACGTCCAAAGCTGAAAACGACCCATTCTTGTGTCTAAGAAAAAATGAGCTTAACCACGGAAGGGGGAGGAAACGCATTGACGAGGACGCACTCGAAATAAAGGTGCTGCGATTGCACGTTCGTAAGGATGTTGAACGATGCAAAGCGACTAGTATACATACCGGATACCAGTAGTTCGATTTGTCCTGTTCAATCGGCATTGAAGTGCATTGACTGTCCCTCAGCGAATCCGTGGTAATATTCATCCCAAAGTTACTGCCGCCAACGACTATATGAGCATCAGCGGATGTTTATAATCGGGAATATCAGCAAGTTCCATACCGGAGTGGGTATGGCCAGAAACTGCTCCTGGGCTAAGAATGGGGTCCAATCGTTCAGAGACGAGGATATTGCCTTGTAAAAAGTATTCATTAAAATCTAATATCTACTAGTCGTTGCGCATTTTTGACACATACGAACGCCAACGAGGAAGTAGGCTTGAACGCTTGATAACGCGGCAAGGGTAAAGAGAGCATGACGAAGCTGACCAGCCATGAGGATTTCAAGAAAAGAAATCGAGGATGATTCGGAAGGTAAGAGAAGAAAGAGAGAGGGCTTAAAAAGAGTGGAAGGATGGAGGAAGAAGACAAGGTTGAAAAATTCTGATGACTTCATTTTATCCTTCCTTCTTGGAAGCTCCCACACACCGCTTCATTCATCAACGTTCAATTGATGTCAAGTTGTCGAATTTTGTTCCTGGTATCCATCTACATATCTGCAAGGCACGTAGTTTATTTTACATTTGTACAGTAAAGCTTCAATAATCTGAGAGTGCATCTACACCCAAAGAACCTTTTACTTCTTGTATCACAAGAAAATTAGAGCAAAAAGCGAGCAAATCTTAGGAAGAAAGCAAGAATGACTGCCGATATCATCAGCAATCGCCCTGTGGTTGAAACGCTCAGGTAAGGGTGACAGATATATTAGGTTTATGAGGACCATGAGAGCCCAAAGGAGTGACCGTCATCCGTCGTTCCGCGTTGTAGCCGTTGGATCTGCTCTCAGACTGAGCAAATGACAGAGGTATAGGCTCGCGATCTGAATAACAGTTGTATATTTGACAGCCCCTCATTGACCAGCTGCACATCATCAGGCACTATTAGGCATGCACTAACATCCTCAGTGGAGAGCTGGAATGAACCATTGAAAGGATCCCAAAATTCCGATCTAATACCTCGCGAAGCCTTCACTTTTACAGGAGGTATGAGTGTAGTGAAGGCCTCGGACAAAGAAATGCCACGATAAGGGCTGATAAGGAGGGAGTAAGAAATGTATAGAAGGGAGACGACCAGAAATGACAGGAGATTGATTATCCAATGACAAGTACATACCGCAACAACTAACTCCTACGGCCTGTGTCCCTCCAAGCATCCGTAAGTCTTTGAATTGTGGGAATTTCCCTAAGGCCGTCGCAGTAGGTCGCAGTCTACTGATCCTGAGCGAAAAGGAAGGGAGATGTCGTCAGAAACCATCCAGAAACTCGAACGCCGACGAAGCATTTGACATGTGCATGTAGTCATTCACGAATCGCGACTGGCGAAGCACGATTGTATGAGGCATAGCGCAATCATTGGGCGAGCGCTGAGGAGCACTGAGGAGGCGTAATGTGAGTGTGGTTGACACTTGTGGAGCAGAACTTGAAGATGACCTCCTAGAGTTGCCTTAAGGCAAGATAGTACCACCATTGCAGCTAAGCTGTAAATCCTAGGCTGGCGAAGACGATCGTAGAAGGAAAGAGAACTGCGGCGCTATTAGGAGTATGAGCATGAGCATGAGCATTCTTATTAGGATCATCATCATACACACAGATAACTTCACTATCATGATACTGATGAGAAACCATGCCATCTTGAATATCCGGAGCCGAAGTGAGCCTGATTTAGGTACCTGAGCATTTGAAGCCGTTTGAAGCAGAACAGAGAACCGAGGTCTGTTTGGCTCAGTTGCGGATATACCACCTGGTCGACCTTCCTTTCCGCTAGCTCTTTAGTAGCAGGAGCTGCTTGCGCGATTAGAATTCCAAACGAAAACAGAAGATAAGCTAATTGGCTGTACAGACATCACGCTATCAGAAGGCATCAATCACTCAACGATGAAATCCTGGGAACATGATCATTGGTATGCAGACTCGAAGATGAGGCCTTGAGGAGGTAAGTAATAAATGAGAATGTCGCTGAGTGAACATCTTGGGAGCCTTCCATACACAACGACCGTCAGGGTCTAGAAGAGTAGGTGGAAGACTTTCATACTAGACTCGGTCTAATGGCTGCAGCCTGACTCCCGTAGACGGCACGAAGAATAGATCATTTGAACAAGGTTTGGAACGGGAAATGCTGAGTACACCGGATCGAGTGAGCCATGTCAACCGATACGAACTGGGCAGTTTAGACGTTCTCTATTTGAAATACATACAATATGTACTTTCTCTTCGGTTAAGGAAAATGCTAGGGATTTTCCATAGTCGGACCAGAAAAGTCAAAGTCTGAAATGAGTATCGTATTGCGTTAAGATAAATAGACCACATACCTCCTCCTGCAGTACACCATCCAATTTGATCGACATGCTTCCGAAGAGCCGCAACATCGACCTTTGATCCACCTCCGGAGTCTTAAGCTCAGTACACAGATGAATGATACAACAGTTTGCTGCAGCCTTGGACGCGTTACA
This sequence comes from Lentinula guzmanii, assembly GCA_027919855.1. Classification (NCBI taxonomy): domain Eukaryota; kingdom Fungi; phylum Basidiomycota; class Agaricomycetes; order Agaricales; family Omphalotaceae; genus Lentinula; species Lentinula guzmanii. The sequence goes on from JANVFO010000086.1 coordinate 127,000, forward strand.
TGCGACAACGGGTAAGCAGAAATACGTTCGACCATTGATATGCGTTGGATGTCATATCCGTGCTGGCAGCTGTTGAGGAAGATGGCAGGGCTTAAACCTTTGCGAAGAGGAGGCGGTTGAGTTGTTTCAATCAAACCAGAGAATGTACGGAGATGCAGATGCCGGATGCGTCTTGTGGCCTGCTCATATAGCCTATCATTTGGGAAAGAAATCATCTTAAATAAATTCAATCTACTGCGAAAGTAAACAAGCCTGCATCGTTAACCAAGAGATCCAACTTTCCTTCGGCTTTTTCGATACCATCTTGAGCTGCTTGACCAAGATCTGTGATATCAAGCAGAGCAAATTTGACATCAACCGTGCTCTTGTTTGAGTCTTTCTGGAGAGTAAAATTAGATCTGCGTTAGACGCAAGATATACAGCATTAACAATCAACAATTTTGACTGTTGTATGCTTGGGAGATAGGCGCTGTTGCGTATTGAAGAGTGAAGATATGGTGTGACGAGTCACGACCATACAGTAGCTCACACTTAGAAATAACTCGGAAATGATAGACTGAGAGTAAATCAAGCTCATTAATGCTGGAATGGCCGAGTCGTTAAGGCGATAGATTTGAATCCTATTAGGTAATCATCTATTACTCTCTGAGTGCGTAGGTTCAAATCCTGCTTCCAGCGATAACTTTTTTCTTTTGCAACGACCTCTAGTAATCGTGTCAAATCTTTCAAGGGTCAGACAAAATCAAGGCTACGTTTACCTGTTCAACCTTCAGCACGCCTACCAGTATACTTCCTCTAAAGTTCTTCCCTATGGAGTCCCAACTCCTATTATATTTATTTGTCACCCAAGTTTCTGTCTGCAGATGGATCTTGTCTCGGTGTGTTTAACTTCGAGCTGAGCTCCAGGCGAACCCTTCGGTTGAATTTCTCAGCTTCTCTCAGCGCGTCCGCCAGCTCTCATTATCTACCCAGTGTGGCTTATAGACACGATACGTCAAAGGACACGCCCTCGATCTTTGGGAAAGGAAGTTAACAGTTGTAAACCCAAACTATCATATTACTGTCCATGCAGCGACTCGGGTGTTCGGCATCATGATTTATTTTAAAACAGTAAATTACTCACTGTTGCTTTCTCTGTAGACCGAACTACTACCGTTACCGATGAGTCACCGACTGTGGTTTCTGTTGGAGAAAAGGTGTGTATCCGGAGGAATCAGCCAGTATAATATCATCTCAATCTCTCGAGCGATTTTCTGAGGTTCTGATGTCTAGGCCTAATAAGGTGTACGCACAATTCGTGTTAATGATTCTTGTGCGTATACCGGTACTTGACTTAGCTCAATGCGATGTGATCAATTGGTTGGCTTTTGCAATTATTGCCGAACCTTTAGGTTTGACTTCTGTATCTGAACCTTCAACTCGACTTTACTTGTATTGCGCGGCCGCACAGAATATTTTTTGGTATGGGAACTGCATATACACTCACGGAGCATCCCTAATATTCGAGAATGAGTATTTTCAGGTCACGGTCCGGGCTTCTCGATGATGAGGTTGTAATTTCTCTATACTTCATGCTCTTCAGCTCACCCCATGACAGAGTGTACGAGGACTTTTTGACCTTCTGACTCGTTGCTCTTCGAAGCTTTTAAAAGCCCAGTACCCATGGCAGTACATCCTCTTCGACGTACGGGAAAATGTTTCTTTCAATCTTCAAACTACCCCTTGTAATTGCCCCCGTTTTCTGGCTCGCGCCCCAACTACTTGCTGTATCTATCCGATCTTCAGGCTATGGAGATACCATTGACGTGGGGTATGCTAAATACAGAGGGAATCGATCTTTCGAGAACACGGTCGCTTACCTCGGTATTCCCTATGCGGAACCACCTCTTGGTGACCGACGTTTTCGAGCACCTTTGCCTTTGAATACCACTCGTGTTTCCCAAGAAACTGCTGGTCAAATCGTGGATGCGAAGCAGTATCCAGAATTTTGTGTACAGGGAAGCACAGGAGGTGGGTATCGTTCTGTCTCGAGAACCGAAGTTGATGTTTTACCACGTAGACAATGATGCTGGAGGTGCCGGAACTGAGGACTGCCTAAAAATGAATGTATACGCACCTTTCGGTGCAAAAAGTGGTGACAATCGTGCGTCGACTGTTTCAATCACTCTCTTTGTGCTGCCTTGCGCCTTGGGAAAGTCGAATACGCTCAGCTGACTGACCCTTGTATTTGTAGTTCCCGTTCTTGTATATTTCCATGGAGGAGGTACTTTACTTCTATGCCATATTCTATTCTAGCTCATCATGCGCCAAGGTTTTGTTTACGGAAATCCCGCCAATTGGCCTTTCGACAGTTGGATCCACCAAAGTCCCAACATCGTCGTCGCCTCCGTGTACTACAGACTCGATTCCTTTGGCTTTCTCAACATCCCGGAGTTTTCTGATTCTACTTTTGGCGATTTTAACGCGGGCTTCCTTGACCAAACCGAATCTTTGCGATGGATCAAAGCTCATGTCTCTGCTTTTGGAGGCAACCCGGGAAATGTGACAATAAATGGACAGAGTGCTGGTGCTGCATCGGTTGAGCTTCATCTTGTAGCCAATCAAGAAAGGCTCTTTACTGGGGCAATCGCTCAGAGCGTAGGTCGAAGTCCTATCGAGATGCCAGAAAATCAAGTTGTAAGTATGGTCAATTTGCGAATTGGTTTGGCAAGGTTTTTTTTTTGACGCATGTTGACCAGCCGGTGTTTAACTTTTATGCTGAAACAGCAGGATGCGGTTCGGGCTCCGTCGCAGATAAACTTGATTGTCTCCGACACGCCAGCATTAGTGCTTTGGCAAGAGCTCAGGATGCACCTCGAATTCAACCGTCTTCTTTGTGAGCTCATCCTGCTACTTCGATGTTCTTGGACCCCAGTAACACAAAAACACTCCAGCGACGGAGCTTACCCCACCTTCAATCCTGTTGTAGATGGAACGATCATAACCAATTACCCTTCCGTGTCGATTCAAAACGGAAACTTTGCTAAAGTTCCTTTGATTGTAGGGTACGTTCCGAAAGTTCGCAATCAGCTTTTTCTGTGGCTCATCCGAAACTTTGAATTGACAGCGCTACATCGAACGAAACAGGCACCCTTGAACCTACTCTTCCTGAAACAATGAAAACTGCGTTCCCTGGATTGACTGTGGAAAGTGCGGATAAATTTCTCGAGGTTCCATTATTAGACCCTTTTGATCTCCTCGCTTCCCATCCTGATTTCAGCGCGTGTAGGTATATCCGCTAAGCGAATTTTCATCTCAACTGCAACGAAATCAAACGGCAATAGGGGAATCCATGTTGAGATGTGCAGTTAGTACACATAAAACAACATTTGAGAACACCCTCATTGACCATGATTCCTGAACAGCGCGAAATTATGGGCGGAGCTTTCGCTAATGCACCTAAATCGTGGACATATCGATACAATCAACCGAACCCGACGCTGGGAATGCCCGGTTTCACTGCTCATGCGGCGGAAAATTGGATGATGTTCAATGGGATCAACACAGGATTCAACGGGTCCGGAACGTTCACACCTATGACATCTGTTGAGAAAGCTTTTTCGGAGGAGCTCATCGCATATTGGATCTCCTTTGTGCGTTCGGGTAACCCCAACACGTTCAAGTTGGATAGGTCTCCTGCTTGGACGGAATATTTTATCTCAGGTTCGGCGGACGAGTTGAAGCAGCGTATAGTGCTGCAGCAAGACCCAAACAACTCGACTGCTGTTAGTGGCAGTTTTATCGAAATGGAGCCTGAAGAGGAGAGTGTGAGGTGTAAATTTGCGGCTAGTAAAGCCGAGGAAGAGCAGAATTGAAAGCAAATACTGACTACTGACTACGTGTTACAGGCCACGTACATGAGTCAGATACTATGTTATAATTATGACAATCCTGCGGTCCTTTGAGCACCTTATGACTGCTCCCACGGAAGCACGATTTAAGAGAATTGGCGTGCACTGCTACTCCAAATCAACTAGAAAAACCAGTGCCGATGGTCAGGAAAAGAACATTTGTGCATAGTACTCATTGCTCAATGACTGATTGTAGTGAAGGAACTTTTATCCCTGAAAGAATGTACCTTAAGGTTGTATAAAGCTCGATTCAAACGAGCCTAGGTAATCCCCAACTTGCTGGTCAAGTTTTGCACTAATTTTCGTTAAACCCTTCAAACCTATTTTTCGAAGAAAATTTGTCTGCACTGTCCCCGCTGCTATACATCGTTCACCTATCGATATGCATTTAAATCCTGCATTCCTGATAACTGGCTTGATCTCAGCCGCTTGGGCAACACCTCTCCCCGTGAGTTTCTCAGCATCGTTTGTGTGATGGCCCACTGACAGAAGCTGATATTTTTTCTATACTATAGGCAAAACACGAATCCTCGGTATCCGTCCTTCAGCGTCGAGCTGCAACTAAGATTGTAGCCCAGTGTTCTGCTAGCGTCAGCGGAGATCCCAAAGGGTTTCGAGGCCTGGTCGAAGGATTTCTGAAGAGAGCTGCGAGGAACTCTGGTATAACGGACCCAGAGATTTGCGTCCCAGATAACTATAATAGCGGGGACAGGGTTAAATTTACCGTGACTGGATTCAAGGAATGTGAACCGGAATGTATGGGGGAGGTCACTTTAAATGGAGGGGTACACTCAGTAAAAACAATAAGTTGGACACTATGCCGTTCTACTGGTATAGTCCAAGCCTCAAGGTATGTAAATTGTGCATTTTTGTTTTTGTGGCATCCATAGCTTATGAATTGGTAGTCGTCGTGATGATAGTGCCAGGTAACCTGCAACCTGCATGGTAGAAATCGAACCTAGTCAAGTAATTTCACAACGCGAATTGTGGGGGGATGGGGGGATGGGGGGGGGGGGGGGGGGTTGCATATTTAATGTTTTCCTATAGTTGGTTGCACACAAGTAAATCATTACTAGTTTCGTTGGCCCAATCCTCTGATAGATGGCTAGCCGATTGCTCACGAAGGATATACACCACACCACTCGCGTTCACCGATCACAGCTGCATCTCTTTCACCCAGTTGATACGCGACTCGTGCGGGCAGTGACATCCTCCCCTAAAAATTATCTTGTGTGTCGCCAGGGCGGTGTCGAAATGTATCAGCATGTTTCGCTAGCTACACCCAAATCATCATAAAAACACAGGATAATTGCTCAACCAAGAGAATATCCCGACTACAATACTACTGACAACGAGCACAAGTCAACTCCTCACCTTCGTTCCCCTGCCGAGCTTTTTGACAAGATCAATTATTATGACTCGGGCTTGAGAGGGACTTAGAGAGAGGTATTTGAGCGAGTAACTGGTGTTCATTCGACGACCTAAAACTAAGGAGAAATACAACGATATGTACAGTATATAGAGAATAGGAGTCGTCAGGAGAGGTTTGTGAGTCAGACTATGATTATTAATTAATAGTGTGAGATATAATGAGTACACCTGTCACCAAGAGAGTGAGACGAAACTGAACGACGATATACGGAACAGGAGGATGAACGAGACGGGTAAGCAAGCCAAACCCTTACAGAACAGCGAGAGAGGAATCAAAGGCGAGTACCCACTCCTTCCATCGAATATAGTAAACACAACTAGTAGAAACCTGCACATCCAACTTCAACCAATATTCCCAATTCAAAACATCAAAAATGCTAATAACCATCCTTGCACCTCTTTGTTGGATATACATACACGTCGAAATTATGGGCAGAGCTTTCGCTAATGCACCCAAATCGTGGACATATCAATACAATCAACAGAACCCGACGCTGGGAATGCCCGGTTTCACTGCTCATGCGGCGGAAAATTGGATGATGTTCAGTGGGATCAACACAGGATTTAATGGGTCTGGAACCGTTCACAACCTATGACATCTGTTTAGAACTTTGAAAGCTTTTGCGGAGGAGCTCATCGCGTATTTGGATCTCTTTTTGTGCGTTCGGGTAACCCCCAACACGTTCAGGTTGGATAGGTCTCCTGTTTGGACGGAATATTCATGTCAGAACTCAGGATCGGCGGACGAGTTGAAGCAGCGTAACTACGTGTTTTAGGACATGTATCTGCTATGTGATAACGATGACAATCATCCTTCTCCGTTCCCATCGAAGCGGTCCTTTGAGCATCTCATGATTGCTCCTACTACGCCGGGAAGCGCGGTTTAAGAGACTTGGCGTGAACTGCTACACAAAGTTCAAATGAACTAGGAAAGCCAGTGCCAATAGTCAGGAAAAGGACAGTTAATGACTGATTGTAGCGAAGGAACTTTTATCCCTGAAAGAATGTACCTCAAGGTTGTATAAAGCTCGATTCAAACGAGCGTAGGTAATCCCCAACTTGCTGGTCGAGTTTTGCACTAATTTTCGTCAAACCCTCCAAACCTACTTTTCGAAGAACATTTCTCTGGACTCTCCCCGCTGCTACATCGTTCACCTACTGATATGCATTTAAATCCTGCATACTTGATAGCTGGCTTGATCTCAGCCGCTTGGGCAACACCTCTCCCCGTGAGTTGTTCAGCATCGTTTGTGTAACGGCCCACTGACGGAAGCTGATCTTTTTTCTATACTATAGGCAAAACACGAATCCTCAGCATCCTTCCTTCAGAGTCGAGCTGGAAATGAGATTGTAGTCACGTTCTATCATCGTTCTGCTAGCGGCGGCGGAGATCCCAGAGGAGTTCAAGACCTGGTCTATAACTTTCTAGCGGGAGCTGCGAGGCACTTTGGTATAACGGATCCAGAGATTTACGTCCCAGATAATTATGATGGCGGGAGCAGGGTCGAATTTAGCGTGACCGGATTCAAGCAATGTAAACCGGAATGTATGGGCGAGGTCACTTTTGATGGAGGAGGTTCACTCAAGAAAAACACCAAATCGAAAACTCGACCGTTCTACGAGTATAGCCCAAGGTATGTGAATTGTGCATTTTTGTTTTTGTGGCATTCATAGCTTGTGAGCTGACTACATTTGTCGTAGTGGACATAGTGATAGTGCCAGTGCCAGGTAACCTGCAACCTGCATAGTAGGAATTGGAGTTGGTCAACTGATTGTTCTCGACGCGAAGAGCGGGGGGTGCATATCTGATGCTTCCCTACGTTTGATTACACACAAGTGAATCATTAGTAGTTTTGTAGGCCCAGTCCTCTGATATATGGCTCGTCGTTTGTTCACGAAGGGTATTCTGAGTTATAAGCCACGCCACTAGCGTTCAGTGCGGTGTCGAAATGTATGGCGCATACATATCTCGCAAGCTCCGCCTAAATTATCATACAAACACAGGATAATTATTCAACCAGGAGAATATCCCGACTACAATACTATTGACAAAGAGCACAAGTCAACTCCTCCCCTTCGTTCCCCTGCCCAGCTCTTCGACAAGGACGACGTGACTGTAGCTGGCAAAAATTGCTGAGTTTTGATGAGTGCACAATATAAGCAGAAGGATACTTACAGAATCAGCCACACTTGTGCTAACACTCCACAGCCACGCTCTTGAAAGCTCCTTGCAACATGCCTCCTGCCTCATACTGTTTTCGAAATCGCTGTACGCGTCCGTTGTTCAGCTCGACTTCGAGGGAACATTCGGCAGGGAAGGATAACACAAACTCAAGACAGTGGCCCTCCGCTTCTAATTCATGCCTCCCACTGCCAACGTATCCGTTAAGGATACCCAAGTGACCACTTTGGCAATTTTGGTCAGAATAAGCGTCGATTTCGAACTGATTGCGCTCCGACGCCGCTTGCGTGACAGGTTGCTTCGGTTTTTTGAAAGTGAGGGCATTCCGAAGGCGGCTCGGAATACTCACAGCCACAAGGGGATTCAACACAGCGAGGATGGTAAAAATGAGGAGGAGGATTGCTGCAGAGCGCATTTTTTCTTTTCGTATTGTTCGTCTTTGAGACCAGCTCAATGAGTTTGACAAGAGAGAGGTTTTGCGTGTGTGGCGGAGAACCTGGGATCGTTCAGAGATAATCTCTGCATTATTTATACCCTAAAAACGAGTCGTTGTGGCAACCTATAGCCTCAACGTACATGTGCACTTTTTTTTTTCAGGCTTGCTGCTTCATGATTTGATGTTTCATTCGAGCAACCCTGCAAGGTCCATGACGATACAAGTGAAGCAGGGTGGTGCGCTCGAGCTGTATGAGCCTGAAGCTCTCTCGCTCTAGAGTCTGGTAATGCCCGACCAGAAAGCTCTATAACGAGTACTATATGGTAGCACTTGCTGGATTATTCGAACAACTTGAATGAATGCGTGCAGAGCCAGGCAGGGCCTCATGCGAAACGTCAGTTTGCCCAGAGATATTTTTGCTATTGATCTCTGCTGCACAGGTCTAGTAGCCTAGATCGAGCACGAACCTGAATGAAAACAAGGAACGGAGCTGGAAGCACACCGTTTACTTCCAGGGCGGGTTACGTTTCAAAAACTGCAATTCCGCCGAATTTGACCTCAAGGTACGAAGGATACCTATCGTGTTACAAAATTCTGCGAGTGAAATCAATTTACAATCATACAAGCAAAACACTGCAGGTATGGCCAAAAACATTCAGCTACCATCTACTATTATCTTACATCGCTAACCGACACAGCCCAATCAACCGAACCGGAGTCCAGGTGAAAATGAGAACGATCCACCAAAAACGGAAGCATTCGGAGTAGAGGTAGTAGTAGAGGTAGTAGCACTTGAGGAAAACAAACTGGGACCAGGAGAAGATGTGGATAGGGGGATGGTGATGTTATTCGCAGTCGTTCCTGGGACGCCTGTACCCATGATTTCGTTGGAGGTGACGTCGCGACCATTAGCTTTCATCGAAGCGAGACGTAGTTCCTGGTGGATCAGATCGTCAAGCAGTGGAAAGGTGGGGGAACAAAACAGGTAGTACTTCGAAGCTATGTAACGCAAAGTCAGGTTTACTGGTGATACTGAGAAATGTTTCATTGGAGTCGCCACCCCATTGAATTCCGTTAGACTGGAGTGTTGAGGAAGACGCGGTAGATTCTGTTCCACTTAACACATGCGGCGGCGGAGCCACACGTCCAGCAAGGTACGCACGATACCTTAATTCCTACGGTGTTTGGAAATCGTCAACAATTTTAGCTCCAGTATAATATCTGAACGGACCTCAAAGCTGAACCCAGCGTACTGCTCAGCAGCCGTTATACATTGTAATTTATCCATCAAAGAAGACCTAAGACCCGAGGGGGACTTGGTCTCTACAAACAGCTGCCACTCCGGTGATGATTCGTTATTTTCTGACGTCGGATCGGAAGATGAGCTTGGTATTGGTGTTGGTTCAAATAACGGCGGAAGTCCTCGAGCGGCACGCTCATGAGCAAGAACCGGTTCTTGCGGACACGGTAATGGCGGCTTGCCGGTGGTTTGGTAGGCAAGCAGATAGTCATCGATACGGACTTCCTGTAGGGCGAAGAGTTATTGCAAGTTGATGAGACGCGTTGTTCCTTATACCCAAGAAATTGAAGCATAAGATGAGGATAAACAGGAAGATACATTACTTCGTATGATTTTTGTGAAGGGCCAGCTATAAGCGCAGCAGGAATAGACATAATCATATCGCGTGCAGTAGTAGAGTTAGTAATTATTGCTGGCATGCCTGAGATCGTTAGTTGGGGTAGCCGTCGTGGTCTGGGTCAGAGGTTGTTCGTGAACTCAGCAAATTGTCAATCACGTGGATATGACGCAAATATTTCAAGCGCTCTATTTCAAGCGCTGGCCGGCATTTCTTGAAATTCTGCTACCAACCCGCAATGGCGACAATCGTTCACCGAGCCCCGTCAGCCATCCATGACCACCCGCCTACTTCAATCATTCCACAAAGACGTCCAAGAGAACCTAGCGTTGAAGTTATCGATGTTGACCAGTTGGATGAAATGGAATACATGCCTAGACCCCGAGGTGGCGCCAGCTCACCGAATCCTCCTTCACAAAGGAGAAGAACTCTCACATCTGCTCCTGAGGAGGTTATTGTGCTTGATAGTGACGATGAGGAGTACAATCCATCTGTGCTAGGCTCCAATTTCGGGTCAAGTCAATCTGGTTCTTCTCAAGGTGGGTACTCCCCTTCCTCCTTTGTACGCTTCCTACTTGAAACAAGAAAAATGAAAAGTTCAGCTTATATCTAACATGCCATTGATTTGTAGTGAACTCGCGGGATATTTCTCCTCCCGGTGCTGGACCGACATTGTCTACTTTCCCACGTCTAGAAGATACATCATCCGTACCAATGCGACGATATCCTCCCTCATTCCCTTCATATTCTGCTCCAGTCACTGCGGATCCAATGGCATCAGATTACGAAAGGTTCTTGCAGAACAATATTATGCCCAGAGCTCCTCCTTCATCAACTCACGCAAGTGGCTCTGGAACTCGACGTGGTTCTGTTACAAGTGATGTAAACGGATTCACTACTCCCTCTTCATCTCAACCGCTACCTGATGGTGGACCTAGTCGCGCAGCGCTCAGAGCAGGTGGCGGATTAATCACCTCCGTTCGTGCTCATGCCGCCGAACGTCGCGCCGAACGCGCGCGAAGGGCTTCACTCCGTGCCTCAGGAGTACCTCGTTCTCGCTACAGAGTTCATCACGCCCCTCCAGCAATAACCGACTACATGCATTTCGTGGGTCTCTTCGAACACGATTCTCTCGATCCTTTCGAGTCCCTGGGATTTAATGGTCTGATACGATATGGTCCTGGATATGTCCATCCGACCACTCCCCAGAAAACTGACGAGCCAGACTACCGTGCCGAGTATACCCATCCGCAACCTGTTGGACCTGGGTTTTGTTTTGATTTCGACCCGTCATCGTCTCAAGAAAATGAACAGTCACAAGATATGAACAATTCTACTTCACACATAAAACCAATGCCGGTCTCATCTCAGGAGAACCCCATCGTTCTGGATGATGACGGCGAGATTGTACATGAACCTGAGGTCAAGCCACCTGATGCTGATGTTGGCGGTTCTGTCAGCACACCATCTGTGTCCATATCCCTTGTATGTTCCAAATGTTTTGATCCTCTCCTTTTGGGCGAAGGTGCCAGCGCGGCTGCTCTTAGAATGGCCGCAGCCGGCGCGTCTGCTGAGAGAGTGGAAAGTGAGCGCAAGGCTCGCAGAATCTGGGGACTTCGATGTGGACATCTAATAGATGGGAAGTGTCTTGAGGCGCTGGGATATCCCGAAGGTGCACTCGATGCGCAGAAGAAGGATGTTAAAGGAAAAGGCAAGGGAAAGAGTATTTTAGACCCTATCGATGCGACCGACAGAGAGGCGGAGAAGGATGAGGCACATCTGCCGCCGCTCGAGGCCAACCCCATTCGTTCACGCCTTCGCAGTGCCTCACATCATAATGGTGCTATTACCATTCCCAACAGATCGTCATCGTCCAACTCTCATGATGATGCTACTGCTAATTCCACTGCCCCACCTCCGCGATTTTCCTTAGGAGCATCCATCGCTCGTCGATACCTCCCAACTCCTATCGCAGATCTGTTCAGCGGAGCTGGGCATGGTTCATCAAAAATGAAACAACTGCGTAAACCAAGGATTCAACAAACGCATTTCTGGATGTGTCCGGTGAACAGATGTGGGAAGGCTCACACGAGTGTGAAGGTGGATGGGGTGTGGGGACCGGAGAACGACAAGGGAGAGGGTGCTATTCCGTTGTTCATTTGATTTCAGTAAGTTGTAGTGCTGTGTAGTTGTATACATATCAGTAATCGCGAACATAGTTTATGTGTACTTAACCTCCTGTTTACCGACATAAAACATAACATTCGGTCTACTATCGCTTCGTCGTTATCTTATGCTGCTATCCTGGATGCTATCCTGGCTGTCACAACCTCAAGCTCCTCTGTCATAGCAGCACTCTTTTCTGTAGCACCATTGTTGCTGTAATGCAGACTCAGACTCAAACTGATTCCGTTCCAGATACCTGCGCATCCAGTTCTGTATGTTGCGAACGGTCAAGAAACAGAATATATATAGGATGAAGAAGCGATAATCGGGTACATAGATGAAACTTACAAAAAGCGGCCCGGCCGGTTTTTCAGACGTTTTTCAGACTTGAAGAGTGTCAACCACCACATTGCTTTGAACAACGGTGAAGTCGCTTTCAATGTCGTCTGTTTATAACGGCGACCATGGGTCTCCGCCTGTCTCCCAACAGGACTTGAAGGAGGCAATGCATTATGAGCTTAATGGACAAATATGGGAGTTCGCTGTTGAGCGCCTCGCCCAAGCGCTTTCAGCAAAAACGAGAAAACCATCTGCTTTACCTAGTAAACTAGAGCAGTTCGACACTCTCGAAAACTACGATCTCGCCATCGACAAGCTTGACCTCCAGATTAACACTGCTTTTCATCACTTTGTTCACAACAAGCCTGAGACGTTACCTGTCAAAAGTGATTGTCCTGAAAGTGAGCATCATCGTGGCCTTATTGACTTCCTAAACAGCGGCATCCGCTCATCTTTCGCTCAGCTGCCAAAAGATTATGAGGCGCTATATCGAGAGCTCAAATTCTATGTTTGGGATAGGCCAATGAAGGACGCTAAATCGCTGAAGCCCGATGGTGCGGGCGTACTTGGATTCAAAGCCGACGAGCTAGACAACCTCTTTTGGAGTCCGCCGGCTGAAGGTGGCGAGCAGATGGCTATTCCGGTCGAGACCAGGGACAATTGGCCAGATTTGGTCCTTCACGCCGGGAGTTATGCTTGTTGTCTGTTTAGTGCTAGTCCGCTTCGACAATTCGTACTGGTTATCGGCTACAATTACGAGGATCACACGCTTAGATTTCTTGTCTACCACCGCGGAGGTTGCACAAGTTCTGAACCATTGAATCTTGACCAACCAAAGGGCCAGAAAGGTTTCATTCATTTGCTTGTCTCCATCCTAACTTGGAAGACCCGCGCTGATGCCGGTTTCCCAGCATGGTGTAATGACGCGCAAGTCTGCCTTCCTGGACGAAAAGCTGGGGACAATCATCCGTTAACTGTGGATGTTGACCATATTCTTCGTTATAGCAGCTGTATTTGGGGTCATGCACCTCGTGTCTTCTGCATCGGGGTCCCTGTCGTGCACCCTGTTGACGAGGAGAACCCAGTGGAAGATCTGATACCTGACTTGCAGCATATGGAAGTTCAGAAGAACACTTGGCAGATAAGTGACACAGCTGGCCATGATCATTTGAATCCGACTCAAAGTGCTACTGGAAGCGCAGGAACAGAAACATCAGGACTATCCTCATCTAACTTGATTCACACAGTCTCATCCATTGTCATCTCTCGAGCTCGGGCGTTAACCAATGGAGTAGAAAACGTGGATCATGCTATTGATTGGTATCCGTTGGATTCCCTTGAACTGAAGATAGGCGACTCTGCTGTCCTCAAACTCTGCTGGGTTCCAGATGGAGTTCCCCGCAACTTGCTTATGGAACCTCGGCTCCTACGTGACTGCAGTGGTATGTTCGGTTTACCAAAGCATCTTTACTCTTTCCGTGCACACCACAAGGCTAGCTGCCAGACCACGAACCATCTTTTTCTGCCGTCTCCTGCTGTTGATTTCGAAACATTTCGGTGGGATCTCTGGGGTAAAACAAATTGGGAACCAGAGTATCTATCGCTCTTAGGTCATGTGACCGAGTTTGTCGGTCATTCCCTCGAGTCTGCGAAGGACCTACGTTCGTTGGTTCGAGCAGTTCTTCACGCTCATCTAGGTAAGCGCGCAATTTCAGAGCTGTACCTTGCTGATGCTTTCTAAGGGTACTACAATATGATTCAGAAGAATTATCAACACCGCGATCTCAGTATCGGCAATGTCCGTATGGTAGATGAACCGATTAAAACTGAGCGTTTTGATATCCCCAATCCCAACGAAACTCAGGGGGAAATTCTTGACCTTTGTCGGAATTTAGGGATCAATGACCACTGCGACGGTTTTGTCATTGATGGAGATTTAGCTGTTGACTGGGACAGACATTTTACTGAGGAAAATCTTGGCACCAAATCGGTAAGAATGCTTTGAAATCTTCTCTGTGCACCACGAGAGTAATTGTTCCGCAGGGTACTTCGGAATTCATGTCTTCAATGCTGTTGGACCCGCTCGACAAGAACTATGTGCATTCTCCTGTGGATGATTATTACTCGCTTTATTTTCTTACACAATGGGCGTGCGTTTTCCGCAATCTATCCCCAGAGGACAAGCCCGAGGAGCCTCAGCATCTTCAGCAATTGCGATCAGAACTTGCGGGGAATGTGTGCCACAGAGATGCAGCAACTCGCACCATCTCTGGCGTAGCAAACTTAACAGCAAACCGATATGGAGCTTTTTTACCGCAAGCTCAACAGTTTCTAAGAGATTGGAACGATTCCTTCTCTTGGATTAATGAATGGGGCAATCTTGCGGAATCCCAGGTCTTTACTAATGCTACTTCATTCCGCAACATTGCAGGTCGTGGATTACTATCTTTTTTGCATGTTGTTAATAAGTCAAAGCTTTTGCTATAGATAGATGTCTTTTCCATTAATATCCTGTTTTTCAATATCATTACATCCCAATACTGTTGTTGACTATTACAAAATGGAATCTTGGGTCAATGATTACAACCAGAAGCCCATGTCAACATCTGTAAACACCAAAGATTCACGTGTCAAGTTGTTGGGTCACTGTCCATTCCCACTTTGAATTTCCGGTAAGTTTTGTTAATGGTTTCACAACTTTGCTGAATCCTCGGATGAAATGTCGGAAGAAGTTGCAAAACCCTAGAAATTGTTGAACATTGTGTTTCTTCAAAGGTGTCAACCATTCTCGAACAGCTTGAACCTTCTTAGGGTCCATACGGATAGTACCATTTTCAATGATGATTCCAAGGGTATTCTATGGACGTTTTCTCAAAAGAACACTTTTCAGCTTTCAAGAAAAGCTTATGTTCTCGCAGAATATCAAGTACTCGGTTGACAATGGAACAATGAGTTTCAATGTCATCTGTAAAAATGAGTATATCATCCATGTAGACTATAACATGTCCTTCATTAATCAAGTCCCGAAGGATGTGGTTCATGAATCCTTGGAATGTTGCTGGTGAGTTAGTTAATTCAAAGAACATGACAGTTGGTTCGAACAGCCCTCGATTGGTCCTGAACGGCGGCTTTCCATCTGTCTCCTTCTTTGATCCATATGTTGTTGAATCCCCAATGGATATCCATCTTTGTAAAGATTTTGGCACCCTTGAGGTGGTTGATCAGTTCCTGAATGAGGGGAAGTGGATAATGGTTCTTGATTGTCATCTCATTCAGTTTATGGTAGTCCTGTACTGGTCTAAGGGTTCCATCTTTCTTTTTGATGAAGAAGAATGGTGAGGCCATTGGCAATGTTGAGGGTCGGATTCATCCAGTTCGAATGTTTTCTTCAAGGAATGCATCCAATGCTTCTTGTTCCTTCAGGTTCAATGGATAGATTTTACAATCAAGTGGCTTAGAACCAGGTATTAATTTGATTGCATGATCCCAGGGGTGTCGCTGTGGTAGTTGGTCAAATTCCTTTTGACTGAAAACATCCGGGTATTTTTTCACATATGGTCGGGAGGTGTCAAAATGCTTCTTCAACTCTTCCGTGGCTTTCTCCATTGTCCAACTCCTGGATTCTACTTGTTCATGTACATACCGATCCCAATCGAATATGAACAGTCTCTCGCCATCCTGGAGGAGTGCTCACGTTTGTATGTCTTCGGGTGTCCAGAAGTGAGGATTGTAGCCACATTGGGAAGGGCACCGGTCAAAGGCAATTTCTGACGTGATCCAGTTAATGCTTGGGTTGTGATGACACATCCAATCTAGTCCTAGGAAGATTTGATTTTCCCCAAGGTTTGTTACTCCAAATTGAATGTGTTCTGAGTGATCACCAATAGTTATGCGGACTTCGACATACTTAGTTATGGAGCCGGCCTCATTGAGTGCCATCAGCATCATAGATGGGTGTCCTTATAGGTAATTCCTTGGTTGGAATCCTATGCCATTCTACAAAGTCTGAGTCAATCCATGAACCCGTAGCTCCACTGTCAACTAGTCCTTGTGTAACTATCTGCCTGTTGTCCTCCAACGTTTCGACAATAACCAGGAGTTTCAAGCTTTTTCCACGTGTACCTTGGACATGTTACGAACTGACTCTTTTTCAATTTCTTTTTGTCTATCTTATTATACTTTTTCTTTTATCTTTTCCTTTTCTTTCATTTACATACATGTGACAGCCTTGTCATTCTCGCAATGTCAACACATTTCTCTCATGTCTGTCAGACTGTTGACAGACTGTCATTCCCGCGCTGTCAACACAACTCTCTCATGTCTGTCAGACTATTGACAGATTGACAGTGTGAGAATTCTCTCATGTCTGTCAAGCTATTGACAGATCGTTGTATAGCCTCACAGTGTTAAGACTGTGCCGGTGAGGTTCCGTCGAGTCTTAGAAGGGATAGGATGAATCGAAGTGATCCAAGAGTGATCGGTAGGAATCGAGACTATGGTTTATAACCGAAGTCTCAAGGGGAGTAATCGAAGATAATCGGTCAGCTCGATTACAACGGAAGATGATAAAGATGAACTAGAACCTTGACACTACTTTCGGTAGTGCCCCCGCTTCGTCGTACGGTTCGGTGAATGTTCAGAGTGGCGAGTAAGAGTATAGGGACGTCCGGATAACGATCGGTTATAGTGCGAACATTAAACGATTAGAGGAGAGAGTTCCGGACGGAGTTCAGCAGCAATCTAAGTTGATATTTAAACTGAGGAACTATGTACAAGATACTACAGCTTATATACCTGTATTCCCAATTGTTAAATCTATAACAATAAGAGCTGTAAGTAAAAAACAATAAAGAATATAAATCGACGTCATCAATATAAATAGAAAAGACAATAAAGTCGAAACACTCAGCATTCGATAAACGAATGCTTCGTATGACTCGATCGATGCAATCGATCTCGGAAGTAAACATGAATTATCCTAAGTCCACGTCCGAAGTCGGAAGCTCTGTACGGAGGTCCGGAAGCATACCTGTAACAGTATCCCCCTGTTAGGCTTTCGCCCTCGAAAGCCTCGTACGAAGTCGCCAGAGTCGATCCGATCAAGCGTTCGAACTTGAACTGTGACTTGGTGGAAAGTGAAGAGATCGAGATCGATCGATCAGTACGTAAATGATGGCGCAGTATATGAACCAAACGAAAAAATTTTCAAGTCCCCACTTTTCTCTCTCTCTCTCTACCATGTCGTCCAACAACTCTCGCGCGAATAGCCCGTCCGACAAAGAAGAAAAGGCCGAGCTACTGCTCATTCAGAAGAAGAAGGAGGAGAGGGAGGAGAGGGCTAGAAGGGAAGCCGAACAACGAAAGGCAGAGGAAGAAGCCGAGGCTGCGGCCGAGGCTCGATTGGCAGAGATACGTCGAAAGAAGGAGGAAAAGAAGAGAAGAGAAGCAGAAGAGAAGAAGAAGAAGGAAGAGTTGGAACGTCGAAAAGCAGAAGAAGAGGCGAAGGCTGCCGAGGCAGCGAAGAAAGCAGCCGAGAAGGCTAAGAAGGAAGAAGAAAAAAGGAAAGTCGAAGAGCAATCGAGGTTGGCCGAAGCTGCGAAGAGGACGGCCGAAGAGAATCGCAAAAAGTTAGAGATGGATAGGAGAATGGAAACGGCGGCGCTGGTTCGCGCACAGATCGAAAGGAAGAAGAAGGAGAAGCAGATGAGCTCGGTGAGTAGCCATCTTGCTTTAACTTCTCTAACCGCTTACTTCGATTACAGCCGGCTAGCGAAACCTCAACGGTCGTGGTCGGTAAGAAACGGAAGAGGGTAGTAATGGTGGTGAGTGATTTTATGTCCCCATTCTCAGGCGTCTAACTTCCTTTTCTTAGGCTGTTCCATCCGGAGACCCCGAAGGCGGAGACCCGAACCCGGGCGATGACGACGACTACGTCGATTCGGATTCGGATGACGACAAAGGTCCTGAAGATCCCCCTCCTTCATCTCCGAAACAATCACGGTGCAGTCGATGCATCCTGAAGGCGCTCAAGTGCGAGATGGTGGGAGCTGGTTCTGCCTCTTGCCAAGGCTGCAGAAAGGCGAAGGTCCGCTGCTCGCTCGTACCGGACGACTATCCTCGAAGGAGCAAACGCGTCAAGATGGGAAGCCCGGTTGCATCGACCAGCAGCCAGACAATCGACGATCTCCGGACTAACGTCCGAGATCTTAACACAAGGATCAATCTCCAGGAGGAGATGCTTCGATACCTGATCCTTCGTGTCCGGAAACTCGAAGAGGCGAACAGGGAGGAAGATGAAGAAGAAGAAGAGTCCGAAGAGGATCGGGTGAAAAGGACTGGGGATCGAAAAGGGAAAGGTCGGAAGGAATGAGCGACCGTTTCGATAGCTTCATCTTGGACTTGTATATATTTTTTGTTTTTTGTAAATCGATTGCCTTCCGATCAGGGACTTTAAATAAATCTTTGTAATCAATTGGAAAAATCGTTCGAAAGTAATCGAAAGAACGTCCGAAATGGACTTAGAAGAAATTTGAGTTTAAATAGGACTGAGATGTCCGAAGATTTCGATTGGTGTCGACCTTCCGGGAAGGGATAAACGCTCAATAAGCTATCATGGCGTTTATCCCCCCGGTCGATTTCAACCGTTCGGAAATGAGAAGAAAAGAATAAAAAAAAAAGAATAAGTAAAAGCATACGAAAGTTAATCGGTGATGTCCGGTAAAGGTCCGGGCTTGAGTGGATATCGTTTATGGAATTCTTCAAGTAATTCTTCGGCGTGCATTTCATCAGCTCCAATCCATGAGAACTCCTCATCGGTACCTTCGTATCCTTTCCATCGATGAAGTATCGCAACGGACAACGTCGAAAGCGTCGGTCCATCTTCGAATCTAGAATTTCAGCAACTTCAAACTCCTGTTCACCATCGACTTCAATCGGAGGTGGCGGAGGTTGCGAACGATTCGGAATGGGGTTTGGAGTATAAGGTTCCAATTGCGAGACGTGGAATACTGGATGAATTCGGGAAAGGTAGTCGGTAGTTGTATCTTGTAGGCGAGCGTGCCGATGCGTTCGATAACCTTGAAAGGTCCAAGATACTTCTCCGAGAACTTCGGAGTCGGTCGAGTGGTTCGAATGTGTTTTGCTAAGACAAAGACTTCAGCGCCAATTTGGAATTCTGGAGCGGAGATTCGTTTTCGGTCGGCTTGATCTTTGTACTTTTTCTGAGCGTTCGAAATCTGTCCCGAAGGAAGGAGTGGACTTCGTCTAAGTTGGCGACGAAGTCGTGAGCTCGGTCAGATCGAATATCGACTTCCGGTCTAATCGAGATGTTCGGATGGTAGCCTTTGTTGGCGAAGAAAGGTGTGATTCCAGTCGAAGCGTTCGGTGCGTTATTGTAGGCGAACTCAGCCATTGGAAGTAGGCTGGACCAGTTATCCTGTTGATAGTTGCAGTAAATACGAATGTACTGTTCCAAGGTCTGGTTGACACGTTCGGTTTGTCCGTCAGCTTCGGGGTGATATCCGGAAGTGTAGTGAAGTTCCATGTTGAGCGACTGCCCGAGTGCTCGAAAGAAAGCAGAGACGAACTCGGAACCTCGATCGGAGGTTACGTGATTCGGAACTCCATGTTTAGAAAAAACGTGAATGACGAATAATTCAGCTAACTGTTCGGATGTAATCGTAGTATGACACTTAATGAATATGGATTGTTTCGAAGCTCGATCCACGATGATAGAATGGAGTTGTAGCCGTCCGACATCGGAAGCTCCTCGATAAAGTCCATCGAGATTGAGTCCCAAGGTCGTAAGGGAACCGGAAGTGGTTTGAGTAGTCCATAAGGTCGATGTCGACGTGATTTGTTTCTTCCGCAAGTGGTGCAAGAAGCAACGTAATCTCGTACGAAGTCTCGAATCTTCGGCCAGGTATACTGTCGTCGAATAGTTTCAAGAGTTCGGTTTTGACCGAAATGACCTGAAAGTGGATGATCGTGGAATAGCGTAATACTTGTAACCGTAGATCCGAATGATTCGGAACGTAGATTCGATTGTCGAGTCGTAACAAACCATCTTCACCCATAGTCCATCGAGGTTTAGTGGAGTCTTGAACAAAGGTGAGTCCAAGTGCCGATTCCGGATCGATCGAAAGCGAGTTGCGAATAGCTTCATGTAAAGCGTTGATGTCCATAACGATCGAAGCTCGGAGGATCGGACCCTCGAGGAAAGTAGCTCGGAGAGAAGTGGTGAACTGTTCGTTAGTGAATATGGGTCTAAAGTTCTGTGGATTGACTTGGGCGTAGCCGATATCCCCCTCTTTTGGGTAGACGTCCCATCGTCTAGTGATAGAGTCTGGTTTCTCGCCAAGTTTACCAGGTCTGAATCGAATAACCATGTTGAATTGATGTAGGTATTCGGACCATCGGACCTGTCTCCGGGTCAGAATTTTAGTGGTAGAGAAGTACTCAAGGTTTTTGTGATCGGTGACCACATCGATCGGGTCTCCGGAACCTTCGAGATAGTGTCTCCACGCTTTGAAAGCCTCGAAAATAGCTAATAGTTCCTTGTCGTGAGTATCGTAGTTAAGCTCAGCAGAATTAAGAGTGCGGGAAAGAAATGCGACGGGATGAATTTCACCGTCATCGAGCATAATCGAAAGGATAGCTGCGATAGCATAGTCCGAAGCGTCGGTCTCGACGATGAGTGGCCGGTTCGGTTCCCAGTGAGCAAGGATTGGTGCGTGAGTAAAAGCGTATTTGAGGTTTTCGAAAGCCGATTGACATTCGGCTGTCCATATCCAGTCGACAGTTTTCCGGGTGAGCCGGGTAAGTGGTATAACAATGTCGCTGTAATTGTAAATAAATCGTCGGTAGAAATTTGAAAATCCTAAGAAGGATTGAATATCCTTGACTTTCCGAGGTACCGGCCATTCGACGATAACTTGGATCTTGTCAGCGGCCATAGTGAGGCCTGCAGGCGAAAGGATGTAGCCGAGGTATTCGACGGTATCGACACCGAAGAAGCATTTTGCAAGGTTGCAGTAGAGTTTTGCTTCTCGGAGTCGTCGAAGTACCTCCCGGACGTGCTTTTCGTGATCCTTTGGATTGTCTGAATATACAAGAATGTCGTCAATGTAGACAATAACGTAGACATCAAGTAAATCTGCAAAGATAGTGTTGACAAACCGTTGAAAAGCAGCCGGAGCGTTCGTAAGACCTTCCGGTATGACCTTCCATTCGTACGAGCCGTAGCGCGTCCGAAAAGCGGTCTTCCATTCGTCACCTTCGGCGATTCGTACAAGGTGATAAGCATGGGCTAGATCAAGTTTCGTGTAAATTGCAGCCTTTCGAGGCGCATCGAGTAGGTCGGAAATGAGTGGTAGAGGGTATCGATCTTTTTTGGTGATTCGATTGATGCCTCGGAAGTCGACGCACAGGCGTAGTGAACCATCCTTCTTCGGAGCGAATAGAACGGGTGCTCCGTATGGTGACGAAGAAGTCTGAATAATTCCGCGCGAGTTGCTTGTCCAGGAAATCTCGGAGGGCTCCAGCTCTTTCGGAGAGAGCGGATAGATCCGTCCAAGTGGTGGTTCAGCGCCTTCCTCTAAATCAATCTTGAGGTCGTATGATCGATGCTCCGGAAGTTCTTCCGAAGACGATTTGTCGAAAACATCGGCGTAGTCCGCGTATTGTTGCGGAAGGGTTGATTCTGACTTCTGAGCTTCAAACTCTTCAGTGCTAGAACCTTTAGCAGTAAGTTCGATAGGAAGATAACGAAAAAGAATTGGTTCGAATCCGGCGTCTTTACAGACCCGATTGAACGCGACTGCCCCTAAAAGCGCGATGTCGACATCCGGTTTAATCGCAGATTCGGTACGTGATCCCATTTGTGCAAGACTCGGATAGGAGTAAATGGGTTCGTAAGGAAATTTGTCCGAGAGTGGACGAGGTGTGAGGCGAGAGCGAGGTTTGGATTGATTTGTTCCGGGTTTCGCTAGTAAAGATTCCTGAGGTGGAATCGGCACTTCCGTTTCCGTAACCGGAGGGTCCGGAAGTGAAGACGTCTGGTGGAAATCATCTCGATTAGTGTTTCGGAAAGAAATCGTTTTTGTAACCCAATCAATCAACGGATTGTAGCGGGACAAGAAACTATATCCTAAGACAGCTTTGCAAGATGAATCCAATGAAGTAACATAAAAGTTAATCAAGAAAGACTCGCCGGTTGGAAAACGAACCGATAGTTCGGTTGTTTCCGAGATAGAATTTGCGGTTAGAGAACCATCGAACAATCGAAGATTAATCGGAGGTATGGGTGTGGTCGGAATGGAATGATTCTCTACGTAAGAGGAATCGATGAAAGAGTCTGTAGAACCGGAATCAAGTAAACAAGGAAATTGAATAATAGATAATGTACCAGCCGGTTCGTCTGGCGATTGGAATTCGGTAGATAATGAAAAACGGAGAGATCGTTCATATTCAGAAAGAGCGGATGCGTTTAGAATTACTTCCCCTTGGTTAGTACGAACCGGATCAACGCAACTCTCGCTTCGTACTGGGGTACGAGAGTTGCGGATTATTTTTCCGAATCGTCCGAAGACGATTGGATGTCCGTAACTACATCCTCAACCTCGGCTGCTCGACCGCGAGGCTGATTGGATTTTCGATTCGGGCAATCTTCCAATTTGTGCTTACCGCCACAAAACATGCACAGGTTGAATTTCCTGCGTCTCTCCTTCTCTTCCGGTTTGACGTGGCCATCCGGTCCGAGATGTTTTTGGTGCGGTTTCGGCTGTTGACTAGTCGAAGCAGTCGAAGATTGACCGTTGAAGTTCGTTCCGGTCGACTTGTTCTTGTTGAACCAAGGCTTCTTCCCTTGATTCTGTCCGGTAGTCTGCGGGTTATTCTTGCCTTTAGACTGAGTTCCGACATGGTAGAAGATTGAGTAGAAGAGTTGTTTTGAGAACCCTTCTTGCCGAAATTCGAACCCTTACCGCCCGAACTCGACCCGGTCTGTCTCGAAGACTCCCGTTTCTTCTCTTCTTCCCTCCGCCAGTACCGGTTGTCGATTCGAAGAACCTCTGCCGATATTCGGCGAGGTTCGAGGCTCCGGAACACGAGCCATTTCGTCCTTGATTCTGGACGCAAGTGCGTGCTGATAAGCCCACTTCAAGGAACTTGCGTTCCAATCGGTGAGAGCAGCGAGTGAATTGAACTGAATGTTGAATTTACGAACCGATTCATTCTCCTTCATTCTCAAGTTCCCCAACTTATCCTCAGCATCTCCTTGCGCGTCGTAAAGACCAAAATTGTCTTGTAACTCTTTCACCAGTGCTGTGAAAGAGCTCGTCCACATCGGAAGAGCGATCGCGTTCGGATCGAGGATATCCGGCTCGAACCATTCGCGAGCGGATCCACTCAGATAAGACAGAGCGTAAGCTATCTTTCGTTGATCAGTGAAGTAGTTAGGGCGATCAAGAAAGACGAAGATAGGGAAACAGGAATGTTTTGAGCTTCCGAGGATCAGACCATCGAATACGTCCGGTTCCTTTACTTTTGCTTTGCTCGATTCGGAAGGTTCTGGTCGTAAGTTAGCGATAGCATTACCTAACCCGTCGAGTGTTCCTCGGAAAGCTTGGAACGTTTGGAGAAACTCCCTTTCGGAAGAATTGTTGTTTGGTGGAAAAAATGGTCTCCGGGGACTATTCGAGCCTTCGGATCCCCCACCTGGTCCCCCTGGTCCCTCCCCGGACCACCACCGCCTGGTTCGCCTGGTCCTCCCGGTCCATCCGGTCCACCATCGCCAGGTAGTTCCGGATCAGCCGGCTCTTCATCGACTACTTCCTCACCATCTTGATTCTCTCGATTGATATTACCTTCGAGATCCTCTCCTTCCTCATCTTCCGGTCCTTCCGGGATTTGAGGTCCTGTTGGCGTGTTACGGGATAAAATTTGTCCCATAATCGTAGCTGCCGTTGGAGACGGAGGTATGATGGTTTCGATGATGTCGTAGCGATGTGAGTGTTTCTACGAGGTGTCCTGACTTGGACAGGCATTCCAGAGGCAGTGTAGAGGTTTGGAATTCATAATCCATCGTTTCGGTCGTTCCACCGATTGCAACTTCAGGTGCTACTTCAGTTGTCGGTAGTGATGCTGCAGTAGTGGGTCCGAAAACGTTGTTTCTTCTTCGACCTCCTAAGGCCGAAATGGATTCTGAATAAGGCGCGAAAGATTGCGCGTTGGCGACAAAAGGGTTTGGCTCTTCAGCCTGCGTCGGAACGTCCGAGTTGTCGGTAGTACCGGTCAACGTTCTTGGCCTGTTCCTACGGGCTTGACGAGTCATTGGAGGAGCCATGGATTATTGAGTATAGAATGGATAGCGACGAATGCGAGTAGTAGTTTAAATATACTGTTAAGACTGTGCCGGTGAGGTTCCGTCGAGTCTTAGAAGGGATAGGATGAATCGAAGTGATCTGAGAGTGATCGGTAGGAATCGAGACTATGGTTTATAACCGAGGTCTCAAGGGGAGTAATCGAAGATAATCGGTCAGCTCGATTACAACGGAAGATGATAAAGATGAACTAGAACCTTGACACTACTTTCGGTAGTGCCCCCGCTTCGTCGTACGGTTCGGTGAATGTTCAGAGTGACGAGTAAGAGTATAGAGACGTCCGGATAACGATCGGTTATAGTGCGAACGTTAAACGATTAGTGGAGAGAGTTCCGGACAGAGTTCAGCAGCAATCTAAGTTGATATTTAAACTGAGGAACTATGTACAAGATACTACAGCTTATATACCTGTATTCCTAATTGTTAAATCTATAACAATAAGAGCTGTAAGTAAAAAACAATAAAGAATATAAATCGACGTCATCAATATAAATAGAAAAGACAATAAAGTCGAAACACTTAGCATTCGATAAACGAATGCTTCGTACGACTCGATCGATGCAATCGATCTCGGAAGTAAACATGAATTATCCTAAGTCCACGTCCGAAGTCGGAAGCTCTGTACGGAGGTCCGGAAGCATACCTGTAACACACAGTTATGACGTGAGATAGTTCCATGGGTTCATTTCAGAATATGTATATAAGATAGGGCATTTCTTAGAGTAGTCTCTATCTCTGATCTCGTCTATTCTCCTCGTAGCTAGACAAGAATCAAAGACCTTTCCTCCCTCATTCACTTCGTTTGACTTGACTATCTCGGCTTTGTGACGCCTAGTCATATAGTGAGTTAGCAAGTCACTGACAATAGTTCCATCGGCTATCTTCTAAATCGCGTGACGCCTGGCTACATCGGTGAGCTAGCGAGACGTTGACAGGACATGGCTCTTTTGGTTGCGAGACTCTTAACAGCTTTGACTGCTGTTTCCAATTCAGTGCACAAATTTCCATGACGGTTTCCTCCGAGGCTTCTTTGCTCGTGAGGAAGTATCCAAGTCCTTAAAAGTCCAATGGCTTTCTGGAGTTCTCCCTCTCTCAGCCTTTGAGCAGTCCATTCAGCTGTGCCGGGTTCATAGCGCATAGGTTTTTTATCTACTTTGATTTCCTTTTTTTGTCTGGTAAAGGTAGATGCGTGTTTTTCTACACTACCATATTTTATATTGAAATCCAGTCCACTATCTACTGTCATTTGAAGTATTTAATTTACTATGCTCCTCCAGACCTATAATCTACTGGGGAGCTTTTACAAAACCCAGCATGTTTGCAAGGGTTACAAACTGTTCCATACCAAAGCTTGCTGGTACGTTTGGTTTGTATCTACTTTGTTTATGGTAGTTTCGACACTAATGTTGTCCATCTCTTCATTACCATAGTTCATAAGCTCTACACTACGGACCGCAGCTTGGACTTTCTTTGGACAGTTCCTACTGATGTGGCCCTCTTTTGCCACAGTTGAAACAAAGGCCATTTGCCTTTGCTCGGTCTAGGTCCATGGGACGTCCAGTGCTCAAAGTCGTCCCAGTCCCGTCTCGTCTTGCTACCATAGGGGAGGGTCCTGCTGCTCGCATGTCTTCCCATCTCTTTCGTTGTTTATCGTAATCCTGTTTCCAGGATCCTCAGTTCTGTCCTTGTGAGCTGTAGTTCCAGCTCAAGTTGCCGTATCCACGCTTTTGCTCTTCATAGCGGCGGCAGATAAGGTTGTTTCCTGTGACAAGTTTCTTTAACTCGTCATATGATTCGAACTCCTCAGTCCTTGTTCGGACCAAGTCACTCATGATGTTTGGGTTGATCGCCCTTTTGGCCAACTGGAGGACGTATTCACTCTTCTTGTCATATCCTGCTTCCTTTAGCAGGAGTTCAAACTCCTTGAAGAAGTCATCTGCTTTTGTTTGTCTTTGCTGAATGCAGTTCAGCTTGTCCATGGCTTCTTTCTTCCGGAAATGTTGGAGAAGCATTCTTCACTCTTCCCAAGAAACTCTCGAAGATGACATTCCACTGTCCGTTCTGTATTACAGTGGTCATTGGTATACACTTCTGCCCAGTCATCAGCTCTGCCTCCACGGATGTAGGAGATGGCTACGTTAATAGCCTCATGGTCGCTACTGACCTGCTGTGTCCTTCGCAGGTCTAATATGTAGGCTAAGAGCGTGCAGAGCTATGCTCGGAACTTGGATGTATCTCCCGTGAATATGTCAGGTGTATTGACGATGGTTTTTGAGAATGACTAATGGAAGGGAGTTCGGTTCAGGATGAGCAGCATGCATGGAAATGTTCGATGTTTTCAGACATTTTGGATCCGAGTTTGGTTGTGAAAGATGGAGTTGGAGTGGGGATCTAGTGGATGGTTGAGTCGGAATTTGAGTCCGAAAGTGAAGGTGAGGTGGAACAGGAATGGAGTGAAAAATCCTCGGTATTGACACAAAAGCCAGGGTAGGGAGGAAGAGGTGTTACTTAAGGGGTAGAAGCTTGTGTCGATTTATGTGTCAATCCGGAAGACTGTCTACGTCTGCTCCTTGTGCAACATTGTCTTTCGAGTCTTCAACACAAAATCTTTCTGTTTCCAACACCTACTATTGAATCTTCCAAGGAAGAAACTCAATTATTTGTATCTAGCCCTGATTTACACTTCTGGTCACTTTAGGCAACCACAAAAAAGATATCATATTAGTTAGGCAAGACCTGTTAATTCCCCAATCTAACATGCTTAAAATTCCCAGGGAATTCCCCAGTGGGACGTCCCAATCCCATGGAGTCCCAATCTGGGACGTCCCAGCTTTGGGATGTCCCAACTTCCTTGGATGTCCCAACCTGGACGTCCAG